>OZ038506.1:1350000-1550000 GCA_964036315.1 Acanthosepion esculentum
TTTGGCAGTGGGGGGGATCTTTTTGGAGAGAATTCTTCGTTTGGATTTGACAACTGCATATCTAACCTTTTCTCATATATTTTCTGTTCTTTTTCCTACCTTACCCCACTACCTTCTCACCTTCGACCGCCTATCCCGCCATTTCTCAAATTTGGAAATATTTCCTGGAAAGAGGGTGCAGAAGAAGGAAATTACCTTGATCTTCCTTCTACTTACTTCTCCTCCCCTCTCTCTCTCTGTCTCTCTCTCTCTCTCTCTCTCTCGCCCTCCCTTTCCACTTCTGTCTGTCTGTCTCTCTTTGTCGCTCTTTTTCCGCCCAGACTATATTAAATAAATATTTAAACTTCAGGCAAGACAAAATATGTACATGCTAGCAGCTCAAAACAGTTATTATTATTATTATTATTATTATTATTATTATTATTATTATTATTATTGAATAAATGTTCCTTTAGAACTTATTCTTTGGTATCTTGCTGGCCGAGTGCCAAGCAGAACCTCTAGGGGCAAGAAGTAGGCAATGATTTCGTTCGTTAGTCAAGCATTCAGCAAACAAAAAAAAGTGTGCCCCAAAACACCAGTCATATGTTGCCAGTATCTATTATTATCATATAATAATTGTGCCTGTATCTCTCTTCATTAGTTCTCACGACCGTTACGCCCTGCCAATACCTCATAAATAATGGACTATTCCATTTTCATCGCATGTGAAGACAAAAGACATCGAAGACGCTGTTCGGTTTCAGTCAGAAAAAGAAAGAAAGAAAGAAAGAAAAAAGGGAAGATAGAAGTGGTTATCGGCTCTTTCAGTGAAATGGGAAAGTTGCCAATTTCAAATCATTTCATTTGTACCCCTTTACTTCTTAAAATAACGACAAACAAACATTCACAATTATGATTGTTATTGCCATATTTCGTTAAGCATAGACATATTTAACGATGCGAATTCCTAGGGATATTTTATTACCGTGGAACTCGCCATGAGCTTATTCAATCATTAACTGAAAAATTAATGTTCATTAAAACCTTCATAAGGGAAAACCGTGAAGTTTTCACTGGTTACAACTAGTTACCTATATACTAATACTAAAAGTCAATGATTGCGTGTCTGCTTGTGTCGTGCGCCCGTCCCCGGCGCATAATGATTTACGAGTAAGTATTCTTATTTTAACTTTCTTCGGACAATTTTTTAATTAAAATATTTTTAAGTTAAAGACAGCCACAAAGAGATCCGGATTTGCTGTTTCGTCTAGTTGTTTGTAGAATAATTATTTATATTTCAGCTTTATTTAAACAAACAATATTTTAAGTATTTAAAAAAAATATTTTTTGGCATATTTAAAAAATATTTTCAAGTAAATATAATTTCAAAATATTTTTGATATATTAAAAAACTATTTTTAAGTTAATCTATATTTCAAGTTTATCCCGGAAGTTCTATTCCTATTAAATGCTGTAAACAATCAGTAAAACGTGAAACATGAACTTGTAACCCAGACCAATGATGGCGCGTACGAATTGAGATATTTAACTGAATCATAATAAAATTAACTTTCATTTGAATGGTATGTTGAAATCAACTCCAATGTTTTATAACCTGAATCATCAGTTACCCAACGGGTTACGGTCAGTCTAGTCCTTATTATTGTTGTTCTTTTCTTTTATTTCTGTTGTATACACATTTCTTTCTGGGTCCCAACCAGAGACCTAAGGTCAGAAAGTTTTTATACTTAATGTTATTTTCCACTGATCAATTTTGTAAAACAAAAAATGGAAAAATAAAAAAAACCTAAAACCATGAACATTTTGCATAGATAAAACTCTTCGTAATGTTTCAGTTGTACATATAAAAATCCAACAAACAAAAATAAAATAAAACAAAAACTTCAATGATATTCCACACTAGTCTTTCGCAAAATTAAACGTCACATCTCAGAGCAAATCACTAGCTCTTCACTAGAAATCCACAAATGCATGCTGGGATATTTTTCTTAGCCAATAAAATAGGCCGGTTTGCAGTTTAACATGACTCAGTCCCAATCTACCACTTTGCACAGCGGGCTTGGAGAAATATCCAAACTGCCGCCGCTGTAGTGTGGAAGTCGAGACCATTCGTCACGCCTTCTTTCATTGCAGGGTGGTAGTGCCGTTGTGCAGGTATTTTGAAGGCCTCATGGTTTTCATGCTGTCTGGAAAGTTGTCTTTGAGGCCGCTTCTGTTTGTAGCAATGTGGCTCCGCCGCTGACGAAGGCTGAACATTATGTGTTCTTATGCTTGCTAGGTGTTATGAGAGTCGTGATTTGGTTGACCCGTCAGAAGGGATTCTATGAGGGCGAGGAGTTCACTTCTTCCCAACTGATCTTGTACTTTAAGCATCAGCTTAAGGTTAAGATTAGGACGGAAAGGCGGCGACTCTCTTCATCAGAATTCGGCAAAAGGTGGGTGAATCTTGCGCGTTTGTGTCGTGTGAAAGGGGCTGGCCTGGAGTGGCACTTTGATGCCGGTTAGACATTAGGATTATTGCTTTAGCTGAGTTGAACACGGGCAACCCTCCCCTAAATTAGGTTAGCTTAGGTTTAGTTTTTGAGTCTTTAGTTTCCTTTATTCATTAAACTTAGCTAGGGTATGTATGCTCATTGGCCCCCTTTTATTTTTGTTCCTATTTTTTTCTTTAAGTTTAAATTCCCCATCCCCTCCCTCGTTAGGTGGTCAGTGACGTCAGTTCTCTGCTGGATGCGGGGCGTTTTTTCGTTTCGGGTGTGATTTTTCGTATCTGTTGTTGTGTCTAAATGATTGCATGTCTCTGTGAGTGCTTGGGATGAATGAATGTTTTTAATTTTTATAGGCCCGCATTAATTTCGTCCGTTTAACTGATGTTTCTGCCACATTTAGTGATTGTGGTTTTTTTTTTTATTACTAACATGATTTTGTTTATTTACTTGTAAATAGTTATTAGTTCATACTGTAAATACTCATCGGGGGTAGTTTTTAAAAAATTTTAAATTGTTGTTTTATTCCCCTCCCCCCACAGACGATATATTGTACATATGGGGAATAGTTATTATTTTCATGGAGACATTGAGGTATTATGGTGGGTGTGGTGAGAAAGGTACGTAAGAATGTGTCGTTTTTGTGCAATGAATATTGTTAGTATGATTGAGTCAGCGTTTGTGGATAGCTAAGTTTAAAGTTAAGACAGAAGACCGACCTTTTTTCCCCTTCCCCATTTCGGCCTTGTGCCACATATTCTGTCATTACAGAGTTAAATAAACTCAGTCCCAATCTACCTTGTCAACAAGCCAGAACGCTAGAATCGTTTGTCCGAATTGTATGTTGACGCCAATTCTTTGTGAATTATTTTGCCATATTTGTTTTGCCTGGAGTATTTTGTTTGCTTGTTTTATATTATTTTTGGCATTTTGTTCTTTTCTTTTTCTTGTTTTGCTTATTGCAAAGTTTACCAATTCTGTTTGTTGGCAGTTCTCTTACTTATCTTGCATTTGACCATGACTACTCACTCCTCATCTTGCCTTTACCTAGAAAGGGGACCTCTTGGGAATACCTGGTTGTGTGGGTGGTGTCATGGATAACGGCTCGGAATTGGAAATAGAAGATCTGAGTTCCAATTCCAGTCGGAATATTCACTTATACGCAAATACCCTTAGGAAAGGTATGAATCCACTTATTCTCCCCGCCACAAGCTATGGATCTATTAGTAAGAATATTATCACTAAAACCATTACTATTTCCCAAAAGAGATTCTTACAATCTCAAACTATTTTCTGGCTTTAAATAACCTGCAAAGAGATGATAAGCCGTAGAAAATGACTCAGTCAAAGTCAGCAAATACCTTAGTTTAGGCAAGAGTCAGCTATTAGTTAATCAGTAGTCAGTCGGACTTGTATCAATAAATCAGTTTCAAACAATTTTTTACAAACTATAACCTTTTTTCTGGCTTTAAACAAATTGCAAAAGGTTGATAAGCCGTAAAAACGAATCAATCAAGGTACCACATTTTTTAAAGTTAAATTTCAAGATTCTTATATTTACTGTAATTGCCCATGTATAACACGCATATATTTTCTAAAAAATAATAAGCAAAAGTTAGGGATGCGTATTATGCACAGCTAAAAAAATCTTTAAAAAATTGCCGTTTCATAGGTCGATTTCAGTTGCGAAATGACTACTCGCCACAAACATACGACAATTTGACACTAACGTTCGGCGATTGCGACCCCTAAGGATGCCAAATACAATCATATGTACCTAACAATACTTACAAATGTAAAATAAAATAAGAATTATCATAAAACTAAATTGGAATCCTATTATTCAATGTTTAAAACTCTTTTTAAATAAGAGTAGGAAACGCTGGCCGTAATGATATTGGTGAGGTACAATTTATAAGGTTTGATTACCAAAAAAGGGGTCCGTATTATGCCTGGGTAGAAACATTTTCCGACACTTTCAGCACAATTTTAGGTGTGCGTATTATGGATGAAGGCGTATTATACATGTGGATTCACGGTATTTATTTCGTCCTATTCTTTAACAAATATATTTTTTTATCTGATGGCATTATCATGTCTGTGAGAAAGCATTTTTAATTCCTAATCTTTAATCATTATGTCTGGTTTTAATAAGCTTTTATCTGTTTGTTAGCCTAAATGACAAAATGCCCCAAAGAAGGTAACCTCATATCTTCCATGACTGGTTCAGAATCCGGTTCATACCGTTTTCCAAATGGGGCACTATAAAGATTAAGCTATGTTTCAATGAACAGACTTTTGCCAGTCTTGTCTTATATCGATGTTTCTATTTCTTCCGCGTTAGAATTGGACGGCCAGACACTAAATGGTCAATAGTGCCAAGACGCCATTCACAGAATTTATGTATTGAGTCTACACCATGTTTTATCATTTACTTGGTAATTTCTTCTGGATAGTCTCTGGTGCTGTACGGTCTTCACTATCCACTTAGAATGTCTCATTTTTGGCTGAATGTTGAAATCCTTACAGTATTTCGTATTGTTGAAGTTATCGCTGACATTTTTGTCAAGATTTACAAACTCTACGTTTTGTTCAGTTTAGCAAACCAATCAATGAAATATAAAACTTTAAAAACAGATATTCAAAAACAATATTGCATTTTGATTAAATAATTATTTGTTATTTTAATGATTAAATTGTTTTTAAAATAGGGAGAGCATTTTGTATGTTAAATAATAAATCTCTTTATTTTCCCAAAAAAAATGAATGAAAATTTATTGTACTAGGCTAGTAACCCAAATAAAACCAATAATAAAAATTGATCTCCCCCTACGGAAACCGAAACAATCGAAATTTTAAATGGAAAAGAAATTTGAAATTCGTAATCTGGATTACCTTTTTTTTCCTATACTAGAATTTTTATTCTATCTTCAACTCTCTTCATGAATAAAAAAAAATATCTGGGAAATCCTGCTATAAGAAAAGTTTTAAAAAATACTTGTAAAATACGTGTTCTGCTCAGTTAGAATAGAACGAAAAAACAGCCTACCTAGGGCAATAGCACCTGAATACGATTCAAAGTATTTCCTTTGAGCCTGCATGCTTATTACAGCTTCTCACCCACTTTTCATAAACCGTATGTAAAAATCTCTTTAAGCATCACCATCAGCTAAATCGTTTCGTTTTCCTTAATGTCGCCCCACAACGTTTCAATGGTGACTTTAACTTTTGGGAAAAACCAAAAGTTGCTAAATATTAACCTTAAATGAAGTGACAGGATGATTAACCCCACTTCCCACACTTACATACAATAGAAAAACATGAACAGAAATCGACTCTGCTAGTTACTGTGACAAACTCAATCAGTTGGGTTGCCTTGACGACTGCGTAAGCCTAGGGGAGAGTTTCGGGATCATACAAAAGTAGTAAGGCCCACTCTAATTGTATACCAAGTTACAGTAAGACCAGACAAAAGTGTATCTGGGTGGAGGGCTTTGTGACTACATTTGTTCAATACTCTCGAATGTTGAAAAGGGTGAGGACCCTAGTTAATCTATATCAATGTATAATAATGAGAATTTGTCATTTCAAAAAGATCAGAGTTTGACAATTTGTTAATTCTGAACGTCGATTTCGTCATTTCCCTTCTGAAGTTAATTTGATCTTCACTTTTTCTCTCGCGCGTGTGGCCCTTGGTTTGACTCGGCCCTGTTTACTAAATCATGTTGTATCCTTAAAGAGGTTACAAACCGACAAAGGTGGTAATCGAATGAAGGAGCAGCAACACGCCCGTGGATGAAAAAAGAGAGGTTTATTGTAAAAGAGATTACACTACTGAAAGACAGGAAATCGGGTGGCAGGCTAGTAATTCCTGATATTTATGGTATTTACCTTACCCCCTCACCGCGTGGCAGGATGTGGCACGAGGCTGTTTTTTATGTGGAGTCAAAACCGAGCTAGTAGACTCCGGCAAAAATTCCCCGAAAGACCCCGTATACACGGGGCGGGGTAGCTGTCTACCACCCCAGACGAGACTCTGTCCTTCGGTATAACCTCGTCTGGGTTCCTCTCCGCCCGAAGGCAGAGAGTTCAACCAGCAGGGCTGGAGACGAATCTCCAACTAATTGCCGAAGCAAGGGTGTGTTGACGTTAAAGGAAACACCTAACCGATTGCTCTCTCAAGAACTACGGAGTAACAGGCAGAGAATGGAAGGAGACGGGAGGAAACACATCAAATCCTCCTACAACACATCACGGCTAGCGGCATGTAACTTCAGGAACCAAATGTCCACGGGAACGACTTCACAAGTGACCGAGTCTCGCGAACTGCCCACTGCTGGTCTTCCTGTCGTTTTTGTTGACAGGCCACAGTTGACAGAAACCCGGATCTAGAGAAGTTGCAGAGAGGCTTGTATATGAACATGCCAAGCTGTTCTGCTGCTAATTGAGAAAATACGGTTGTAAGTGGTTTTGGCAGACATAGCCACACGCGATTCAGGACTTCGTTTGCGTCTGTACTGATGCGCGTTCGTCATAGCTTGATTTTTTGTCATCATTTATCTTAAGAGAGATGATAATCAGAACAAGTTAGTAAACAAGCTAGACCCATTAAAAATGTACCCTCAAAGAACTGAGTATCCCTTTATTTAACAAGCCCGCCTCATTCATCAACTATTACTTGCTTCTTCGCTAGCGTGTCTTTGTGCCAAAGAAAGCTTAGCGTAGCAAATCGTTAATCATCCTAAAATATAAATTCGGATTAACTGGTAAATAAAATAATTTTATTTTCCATATTGCTGCCCAGTGTGGGTTAATTAATATCCCCGAAGCATTAATCGACTGGCTGATAGCCAGTAGTATTTTAGCTCGAAGAACAGTTGCCAACTTCGCAAGGTCAGACTCTTTCTAGTACGGATGTCTTAAAAGAGCATTTATTTCCAACAACCGGTTTAAAGTTTTGATACCGATATATCTGTGTCGCAGTAATAGACAATGGAGAACAAAAGGATTGTAAAAAGATAAGCATAAAAAATACAAACAGTAGTCCGAGCATAGATATATGCACCGTATAGAATATGTTAACTCTTGTAAAAGGGAATAAAACCTGATTTTTTTCAGAAGAATTCCTACAAAGACTTAAACATCTATAATTGAGGTAAACATTTGAGTCTTTGAATCATTGGGTTATCTATTGATTTTTAAAAAAAATATTTCGGAAGGGTCAAGTCTCTAGAAATACTAAGGAAAGAGAAATTTATACACGGCTAGGAGATGGTAAGTAAAAATTCGGATTAGCTAATGGGATCACTTCTTAGGGGTTATTTAGACTATCTTTTCTATGAATTTCTAGAGACTGGGTCTTTCCAAAATATTTTATCTAAATAATCAGCATATTTACGCTATATAGATGCTGTTCTATGACTATATCACTGCAAAACAATATTTCCTGATGTTATAATAAGAAATTTGTAGTAATTTCTGTAAGTAAATGAGGTTCTATTCCTCCGACGTCGCTCGTACAACATGGAAAGCTCTTTCTGAAGACACGGTTCTTGAATTCGCGCGCGCGTCACCAACGTAAAAATCGCCATTTACTTCTCATTACTCCAGCCCTTTGTTATTATGCCCAAGCCTTGGCCGACTGACCAATCAGTTTTCTTCGCTTAGTCATCATCCAGTCCGACCAATCTCAAGACTGGTCATGTCTTGAGAAAGTCTGATGACAGGATACCCAAGATCCTAATGTACAGCCAGTTAGATCAAGGCTAAAGGAATGTAGGACGCCCATAGCTAAGATACAAAGACAAGCTGAAAAGCAACTTGTCAGCTGTCAATATTCCACATCACATCCTTGAGCGCTTAGCCTTGGAGCGGGTAGAATGGAGATCAACGTGTTTCAGTGGACTCAGCAGTTTTCAATCTGCTTGTCTGAATCATCTTCAAGAAGTGAGAGCAAGCTCTAAAAGGTCAGATTGCTATTGGTGGAACCGCGCTAAGCCAACATTTCAGAATTATTCACTTCCGGTATAACTAAGTGGCTGGGGAAGATTCATAGCATTTTTCAAAGGGAGAAAACGTCGCGTAAGGAAGTTATTATTCTCCTTTACACCAGATGCGGGCCACTCTGACTAGTTTACTACTACGTCATTGTTCACTACACCTGATATTGCGAACAATTATCGCTTAGGTCTGGAACGGAAATCTCATATAAAAGAGAAAGAAAAAAAAGAGAAATATCTAACGATATTATAATTTAGATTATTATTATAGCGATATTATATGTGTGTAATAATAATGGAGGTCTCTCCGGTCGTTTTTCGGCGAATGAGAGTCCATCAACTCAATTCTTAAAACTAAACAGCCAGACGACTATTAGCACATATGATTTGATTATAGTGGCGAGCGCTTGTGGGGAAGTGGCCACACGTTTTGGAAGGATCGAATACAGAGGACTGGTACCCAGCATTCCACAAGATCCCCGAAAGACCCTCTTTAGGTTTCGAATTCAGAGTTGTTCTTCTCCTAGACCGATTGCCACTGCTATAGAACCCAGTATATCTTCTCCTATTTACACATAGCTGAATGGAAGAAGACATGGATCCTCCTCCTCCTCCACTTTCTTCTTCCTTTTCTTCTTCATCTTCTTCTTCTTAATAATAATAATAATTAAAATGAAGGCATTAAGTGTCCATCGATTCAGAAGCGTGCTGAAGGGGGGGGGTAAACTTTTATTCCCGTTCAAAAGACCGGGGAAGAGCGTGAACCGGAAGATAGGTGAAGCTGTCTACTCATATTTCGGAGAGAATACATTTTTAAAAAAATGAATGAATGATAAAAAATTTAGTGATTTAGGCGGAGACGTTAGAAGTATAGGTTTGAGTTTAGAACCAGAAACGCAATCAAGAAAACACATCAAGAAAAGAGGAAACAAGTGATAAACCTTTACACCGACGTAATTTTGCAAAATATCACCAGATTTTATATTACAGAAAAATGGAGCGATCACAATTAGAAGTTTTTAAATAATCAGTTGTTCGTCCACAGGGAAATAGGAACAGACATTTGTCAAAATTTTTCCAGGAGTCAAATTTGTGTTAAAAGTCGAGAATATATTCAAATGCAAAATCATTTTCGTGAGAAATAGTGCCAAATGTTCTTTATCTATCTATCTATCTATCTATCTATCTATCTATCTATCTATCTATCTATCTAAGCCTGTTCCCCATCTATCTATCTATCTATCTATCTATCTATCTATCTATCTATCTATCTCAGTCTGTTAATATCTATCTATCTATCTATCTAAGCCTGTTCCCCATCTGTCTATCTATCTATCTATCTATCTATCTATCTATCTATCTATCTCAGTCTGTTAATATCTATCTATCTATCTATCTATCTATCTATCTATCTATCTAAGCCTGTTCCCCATCTATCTATCTATCTATCTATCTATCTATCTATCTATCTATCTATCTAAGCCTGTTCCCCATCTATCTATCTATCTATCTATCTATCTATCTATCTATCTATCTAAGCCTGTTCCTCATCTATCTATCTATCTATCTATCTATTATAGTCTGTTCTTTATCTATATATATATCTATCTATCTTTTTCAGTCTATTTGTATCTTTCTCAGTATCTGTATATTTCCGTATACATACACACATATACAAAACACAAATGCATATATAGATTTAGATAGATAGATAGATAGATAGATAGATAGATAGATAGATAGATAGATAGATAGATATTAAGAAACAGATGATGGATATTTATAATAGGAGACGAGATGGATGGGTGGAAGGAAGCAAGTTCCGAGACAGGTGTGTTGATAACTAAAATTATAAGGGCCGGGAAGGAGGGGATACGGGGGAGTGAGAAGAATTTGGCCAATATCACTGTGGGCCGTCTGTGTATAGATATATATACTTATTGGCATGTTTAACAGCGAAAAAAGAGCGAGCGTGGATACGGGGGTGTGGAATAAAGTAGCTAGTCGGTGAGGGAGTAATATGGAAAGCAGGCTGGGGGTTAGTATAAAGAGAGAGAGAGAGAGAGACAGGGTGGGTGAGTAATTTGGCAACAAACATGGCGCCATTATCACAGAGAGTAACGTTAAGCCTCTTCACAGAGGTTATCAGACGAGACGAGTGTATATGTACGGAACAGTATATAATCATATGTACGTATATATATATACATTCTGTGGCTATATTGCAATACTTATCTCTCCGTATAGAACACACACACACATATATATATATATATATATATATATATATATATATATATATATATATATATATATATATGTATATATATATATATATATATATATATATATATACCTTTGGGAAAGATGTGAATACTCTTCTTCTCCCTCCAACTATGGGTAAATGGCAGGACAGACTGGGTTCTATAGCCTTGGATGGCAACTGGTCTAGGAGAAGGACAACTCTGAATTCAAAACCTGTGGAGGGTCGTTTGGGGACCTTGTAGCATTCGCTGCACCAGGTCCCTGTATTCGTCCCTCCAAAAAGTGTGGATGGCCCTGCACAAAGCCTTCACCACTATAATCAAATCTCATGTGTCGGTGTCGGGCTTCCAGTTTCTGGGAACTGATCTGCCTGACCCTCATACGTCGAATTCGACGGGAGAGTCGATCATATATATAAAGTTGAATAAGTTCTGTTTAAAGGGATCAATCAAACTAAAACGTTTTGTTAGATGATGCCCTGGTTTTTACCAAGTTTTTCATTCATTTTCCTAATATGCTTCTGATATATATATAAAATTACATATTACGTTGTCTCATATATATATATATATATATATATATATATATATATATATATATATATATATATATATATATATATATATTATACATATATAATGTATCATATTCTCATATATATATATATATATATATATGCCAAGGGCTTATATACACACACACACACACACACACACACACACATATATATATATATACATAAATATAAAAGTGAACATAGAAGTCAACACTGTGTTTCATGCTAGATGCAATCGTCAGGCATCTAGCATGAAACAGACTTTCGCCTCTAAGTATTGACTTCTATGTTCACTTTTATATTTACACAAGCACTTTATCCCATAAATATAGCAAACTTTAAGACTATATTTCTTCATATATATATATATATATATATATATATATATATATATATATATATATATATATATATATATATATATACCAATGTGCCTCTACTCATTTTCGATGCCTAATGTTTAAAAAGAATGCTTTTTAAAATGAAAAAGCATTCTTAAAGTTTTTATTTTAGCTTAAATTGAAAGCTAAATAATTACATTTACTATTTCCAGTAAACAAAATACGCGGGTGTATTTCAAATAGAAATTATAATGATTGGAATCTCAACTTGTTTGGCTCGCATTCAGAATATCATTTAAAATCGGCCATTTTTTACCCATTTTGACACATTTATAAAACAAAAGTGAAATCTTACTTGAGGAATATGAACCTATTTGAAGTATAATTAATTTGATGTGAAAAAACATTATTTAAGTTTAAAATAACAGAGAAATGTATTTTTAAAACAAACAGTAGCGGTGATTACGCACTTATCACCGTCGCTTGTTACAGGCACTGATAAGTTGTTGGTATGTTTATTGTTGTTCTACGATGACTTTATCTGTTAAAATATAATCTCAGAAATTGACGGGTGAACGCCTTTTTTATATAATTCTTAAGTAACAGTAATCTTAAAAAATGTTGGAAAATATTCTCCGTACTCTAATTTTAGGAATGTTGACTTTAACTTTGCCAGCCATACGGCCGACCATAACAGGGAGACGTTACGTAATATTTTATATACAATTGAAAAATTATTTTTTTTATAATCTTGGAGCAAAATACTTTGTATTACTTTTCAATTTTTGATTAGTCAATATAGTTTTCACTTAATAATAATATCACCCAACCCGTTCATAGTAATGCTGAGTTTTAAACGATTTATATATTGTAAATTATTATAATGAAAATTTTAAACAAAAATGTATATAATTCTTGCAACAATTCATTATTCATCGAAAAAATTCTATTTCTTTTTCACTTAATAAATCTTATTTATAATAGCAATAAAAGTTTTTCTAATTAAATAATATCACAGTTTTGTTACATTTGTTATTCATAGCAGATTTTCAGGAGAGGAATATTTGTTTGAAAATAATTAATGATTTATATTCTGTAAGGGGTCCTGCTTTTAACTAATAAAAAATTAAAATTTAATTTCTCGAAATTTCATGAAATTAAGTAAATTAATGTACATTTTTTTTTTTTACCAAGACTTCCTTAAAAATATGTCAAAAATAATTTCATTCATTTGTGAATAAATTCTGAAAGTTTCATTAAAATCAAACATCTAATTTTTAAAAAGACCTTCTACAACTTGAAGTTATTAAAAACAGGGATCATAACATTCATCGAGTGATTCGTAGGTTAATGCACCTTTAATAAATTTGTTTGCGAAGATGTTTTTCGCCATTTATATCATTAACTTTACTAATCTACTTTTTGTATGAATGATTCATGTAATATATATATGTGTGTGTGCGTGTGCGCGTGCGCGTGCGTGTGTGTGTGTGCGTGCGTGCGCGTGTGTGTTCGATATCCTCCTGGTTTAGCAGGAGTTAATTAAAACAAAGAAAGTGTGAAACTTACACTTTAAATCCTGAGCTGCCCTAAAACTTTTGGTATATATATATATACATATATATATATATATATATATAGAGAGAGAGAGAGAGAGAGAGAGAGAGGCAGACAGAGAGAGAGGCAAAGAGAGAGAGAGAAGATGTGGAGAGTACGGATATTGGTCGGAAGGTAGTTTTAGGTGTCAAAATGCTCGTCACTATTATATATATATATATATATATATATATATATATATATATATATATATAGAGAGAGAGAGAGAGAGAGAGAGAGAGAGAGAGATATATATATATATATATATATATATATATATATATTCTTAAATAGTTTCCTTGTATCCAGACACATTCATCCGGATGCCATTCAGGGCATCAACCTCCTTCAGAAATATCTAAACTATCGGAGCTCTATACAACTGTTTTTTTTTTTTTGTTTTTTTTTGCAGATCAATGATTAAAAGGATTTTGAATCAATTGCTATGTCTGCAGCTACGAACGCTGGTCTCCTGTTTCGTGCTAGACAATATTTCTCGGCAGAATCTGTCTTACATATATATATATATCTGTCTTATATATATATATAAGTCTACCATTCGCCCTTGCTTTGAATATAGCTGCCATATCTTGTATGCTGCTACTGCAATATATTTAGAGATTCTTGATAAAATCCATAGAAGAATCTGCAATGTTATTTGTCCTGACCTGGCATCCCGGATACAGTCAATTTCCCACCGTCGTAACATGGTTTGCCTGTGCCTTTGCTATAAATACCTTCATCTTAATTGTTCTGATGAACTTTCCCCTATGGCGCCATATTGGCGGCTAGGTCTCATCATCTTACAGTCGAAATGACTTCTTGCTTCCCAGTTTAAAAAGTTTAAATGCAATGTCAATCGTTATCTTCTATCTTCTTAATTCTTGTCCTTTTATTGTCCTCTCTCCTTAATAGTATTTTTTCTCATATTCTCTAACACTCAGTAACCCCTTGCGTCCTAGTGCCTTTATTGCCTTGGTTGGGGTGAACTGACGTTTATAAATTTCAACCAACACTAACGATAAATGTATTGCCTGTGTGGAAACAGCAATCTCACCATTGCTAACACATACACACACAAACACATACATACATATGTATGAGTATGAATGTTGGTATCATTACTGAAGGCCTGAATAATATTTTCCTCTTACCATTGCTCAGTCGGGAAGACAATGGGTCTGACACAAAACTATTTTAATCTGCTCTCTATTTAACTGAATAACTCAAAAGGTTTTTCAGTAATTTCAAGAATTTTTAGTTTTTGTTTATTGTTTTCATGTTTATATACTATACTTAAACATGAAAACAATAAACAAAAACTTCCATGTAAACAGAAACTGACTATCATCACTTTTTCGTCCGTGTATTGCTTAATATATTGTAATGTAATTGTCATCTTTGATAATGGCTTATGTAAGCCGAAAGCTTAGATAGGATAAAAAAATTTGTATCAATATTGTGATTTTCTTTCTTCGTTTAATGATAATGTTATTAAACTTATCGAACGATATGAAAAGAATTTACATAAAATAAATAGACCATACTTATCTATATTATTTAATGAAACATGCATCAATGAAAAAATGCTGCCTAAATCCACATACAATATATATATATATATATATATATATATATATATATATATATATATAATGATATCAAATCCGTAAGTGGAAAGGATAATCCAAGTAGGTCTTTTTTAAAAAGATAGATCTATGGAGAGAGCTCAATGTATTGTCTACAGAGCAATATGTTATAAATCAAACGAAAAAAATTAAGACATCTCGAAATGTCCAGTGATAAATTTATTTCAGTTGGTAAATTTTTAATATCTGCCTCATCAGACCGAAATTACAAAATGGTTTAAATTCATCCAGACAATACATGCTGTGGTGAAATGATTTTAAAAAGTGAGCTGGTTGAAATGAATGAAAGAGATTGATTCGTTTTTATGTCTTATCAACCCTTTGGAGGTTATTTAAAGCCAGAAAATATTTTTAGATTGTAAATAATAATAATAATCATTGAGTGACACAAGTCTTAGTAATTAACCAAGAGCTGTTCGGAGAAGATGTGAATTCAGACCTTTCCCAGGGATATTTTGTGTGTTAATATAACAAACCCAACTAGAATTGGAACCTGGAGCCATGATCCATTACACGACCCGCACATCCAAGCTTACAGTACCTGGTATACCGAAGCGGATATCCATCTAACTACGAACTATCCTCAGCGTTGCTTAACTTCGGTGACTGTATAAGGCCACGTTGAAGCTTTTGAACTCTCTCAAGGTTAAAAAAATGTGAATTGGGCAGCTCTTGTCTAAATATAGCAGCAATATTCCATTTTTGGTTTGATCTCATTTTTGTGAAAATAAACCATTTGAAATCGTATCAGGTACTTTGTTTTGCAGTGTGAGGATTTAGTCATACATGACCGTCAGTTTCCATATCAAATCCAAGCTCTACAAATCCCTGGTCGTACCCATCCTCCTCTCCGCGTGTGGGACTTGGACACACCTGGTGGAGGCAGGAAAAAAAGAGTCAGCGTTCGAGAAGGAATGCTTGTGAAATCTCCTCTGCATCTCCTACTGGGAACACAAAATCACTAAATATGGAAGGAGAAAGCTCAAAAGTCCCATTGACCGACCGAGAGGAATCCCCTCTCGCCGCTATTAAGCATAGGGAAATGGTATGGTTTGACCACGTCACACAGCATTCTTCTGCAAGGCCATCATGCAAAGATCTGTGGAAGGCGGTCACGAAACGGTGACGGCAACGCAAAAGCTGGTCAGGCAACAACAAAGAATGGATGGATATGCCAATGCCGGAAGTCCTCAGAGCCGGAGCCAACAGATCATCCTGGAAGAGGTTGCCTGCTTCTTCTGTCCTTAGGAACTCACCGACGATTGAAGCAGTCAAGGGACTGATAATGATGATGACGATTATTATTATTATTAATGAATCGTATAAATGAGTGCCCACTTGATGTCTGCGGTAAACTTAATTTCCATTAGACGTTAAAAGCACGACACCATTTTGGGAGTGCAACTATTTATCGTGAGTAAATTCAGAGTGTGTTCGGTGACCGTGAAAAGTTACCTGTGAGTTTTGTGCTAAAAACAAATTAAACTCCTGAAGACCAAATTTACTAAAATATACAAAAGAAATTGTGGAGAGCCATGAACGCCCACGTTCTGAAGGAACACGGCACATAGAAAAAGAACCAGTTTGTGTAAATGGTTGGCAGAACAGGGATTAAGAGAGATTGAAAAACACAAAATTTACTAAGAATTACAAAAGAGAGGTGAACCATGAACGGCCAAGATAGGCATTTACAAACATCATGTCTGCTTATTTTTAACATAATCCGTTCATATTCACGGATATTTTTCTGTGTATTAAAATGAAATGATGCAAGAAATGCACTGTAACAGTGAAAATCACTGTTACAGTGCATTTCTTGCATCATTATGTTACTATTACTAAGGTGTTGAGTGACTTCATTTTCTTGGACCCATTAAGTTCGTTTTCTAGTATCAAATTCACTCTCCTATAATATTCTTTTCGGATCTTTTTCTTCATAATTGAATGTTGTATTCCGTCTTCTTTCTTAATTCCTAAGTATTTGTATGTATCATCTTTGATCTAGTCCCTTAATCTTGTTGTTGATATCAAAGTCTAAATCTGTAGTTTTCGTTAGTTTACCGCCTTTGAAGTTGTTTTGGCCACATTTGTCGATTCCGAACTCCATCTTAATGTCTTCGCTGAGGGCACCTCGGCGTGAGGTAATGGTTAGCAAGAGTGTCTCACTAAATCAGTTACGACTGAAAAGAGAGTTCGATCTTAACTACGTGCCGCATACTTTCGGCCTTGTGCCACATCTAAGCTACGCTTAGAAAATCAACTTCGCTGAAGGTTTTGACAATAGTGAGTAAGTTTTTCTGCTGCTTGTCATCCTTGGCAAACGTTTCGAGATCATCAATATAAAATAGGTGATTTAGTTTGCCATTCTGTGACTTGTATCCTTAGCTACTGTTGTTCAGTAGGCAGCTGAGTGGCGCTAATGCAAGGCAGAAGAATACTGGTTATAATAAATCTCCTTGGAATATCCCGCCTTTGATACTGATTGACCCCAATGTTAATGACCCGTTTGTATGGTTTAGATTTTAGTGTAGTCTTCCAGTTTTTCATCCTTTCTTTTATTCATTTGACCGTTGTGGGGCATACATTGTATATTGTTAGGTTCTTCTTTATCGATGAGTGTTGAAAACTGTCGAATGCCTTTCTGCAGTCGATCCACGCCGTCGATATGTTTCTTTTCTTCCTTGTTTTCATCTCTTCCAATGTTGTTTTATTGATAATTAGTTGGTCCTTGCGCCCGAAACTTTTTCTTTTACATTCCTTCAGTTCTGCTGGGAGTAAATTGTTTTTTTCTCAAGGACGTTGTATGTCCTCTCAATTATGATAGAAATGTCATTTCTATCATGTTGGTAGACATGTGATGGGTCTATAGTTCTTTGGGTTCTGCGTCTCTTCTGTTTTGGGAAGTAAGTATATTACTTCCCACGTGAGCCATTTTCGGGTATTTTTCTGGGTTTAGGATTATATCATTGTATGCCCGTGCGAGGTCTTGATAAGTGTTTTTTATCCAAAAATTGGCTATTCGGTCTATGCCTGGTGCTTTCCAGTTTGGGGTTATGCAGATGACAGCTGTTCTTTCAGTAATATTGATATCCGTCCCTTTTTTGGCACTCTCGATGTGTGCTTTTCCTGTTGTTGCTTGATCCACGTAGCTGTTTCATTGTGCATTTTGTAGTTTTCCCGCATCTTGCACCAGAACTCTTCGACTTCCTGGATATTAGGTGGGTCACTTATCTCTTTTTACCAAGTTCTCGATATAGTTTCTAGGCATCTTCTTTGAAGATCTTGTTTTGCCAGAAGAATCTGTTTCTTTTATCTTAACGCCTGATTCTCTGTGACTTCGCTTGAATTTCTTGTTTCAGCTTCTCTTTAATTTTTGTGACGTCAGTTTTATTCTTTATGTCAAAGATTCATTTTACTTGTCTCCTTTCTCTTGCTTTCATTTTGGAGCCTTTGTCTACTTCCCTTAGAAGTGACAATTGTCCCTGTCGTTTATTTATTTCGGTTTCTATTTTTTCTTCCCAGACTGGCATTTTCCTTTTTCGTTTACGTTGTGTCTTGACTTTTTCACTTCATTGTTCCTGCGTTCTTTGCCGAGGCTGCGTATATAAGATGATTCATTTCAGACAAGTTCAGCGGTTATTCCATTTCGTCCTTTATTTTATTAATTGTTTGCTTAGAAAGATTGATGGTTTCTTTCACTTAAAGATTCTTTCTTATTTTTGGAATTGTCGGCCTTTCTTCGAAAGACATTTCTTTTACATTCCCCCATTTATATCAGATGTTCTTGTCATCTCTGTTTCCCTTTCATATTCGTCATTATTTAGTTTGGTTGTGTACCCCAGAGGCATTATTACAACTGGTTTCTATTTGTTCCTCTGCAGGTGTGTCCTTTGGGTTGTTGGCATTTAGCCGCACGATGTTAACGTTTAATCTATATCTGTCTATATTTCTGAGATGAGGTATTATGTACATTACTTACATTATTCGAACTATTGTCCTCATCTTTGTCGCCATATTTACTACAACGTTTCGGCCATTCAGTATCTGTCTATATTTCTGAGATGAGGTATTATGTACATTATTTTCATTATTCGGACTATTGTCCTAATCTTTGTAGCCATATTTATTACAACGTTTCGGCCTTTCGGTATATGTCAATATTTCTGAGATGAGGTATTATGTACATTATTTACATTATTTGGACTATTGTCCTCATCTTTGTTGCCATATTTATTACAACGTTTCGGCCTTTCAGCATCTGTCTATATTTCTGAGATGAGGTATTATGTACACTATTTACATTATTCGGATTATTGTCCTCATCTTTGTCGCCATATGTATTACAACGTTTCGGCCGTTGTACGCTCCGACCTTCTTCATGTGGTTGGAATGTCGATTTTATTTTATTTCGCTCATTGGGGTAGACTGTTCTAGTTCCACGTGCCGTGTTTAGTGAATGTCAGTTTTCAGTTATTTCATGTCAATTTCCCTCTGAAAGTTCTCCACTGCCTTAACAGGGTATTGAACTCACATTCTTTGGGCCCTGTCAATGGATCTAACTAACGCCTTTATTCACTGTGCCATGTGTTCTTGAAGAAGGCCGAAGCGCTCAACGGCCGAAACGTTGTAATAAATATGGCGACAAAGATGACGACAATAGTCCGAATAATGTAAATGACGTTTAATCTATATTTGATGTTTTTTCGGAGGTCTTCCTGTTCTATGTCAGGTATACTTTTTTCATGATGATCTCACACCTGAACATGACTAGTTTGTTAGCATCAATGTTTAGTCTGTTTTAGGGATGTTTTTCTCGCCAGATATTATAGCCGGATTTGATCGTTGTTGTCGTTGTCAGATTTATCGTAGCCGTGTAAAAGGCTTCAATATAATCTTCTCTAGACCATTTATTATTCTTCGTTTTGTGGGATTTTCTTTTAATTAATATAGAGGGCCTCTGTGATGATTGTCCTCGATGTGGTTTTACTCTAGTTCTCGTTGCGTAGAAGTTTGTTCCAGTTGCTTTTCGATCCCGGCCTGGTTCCTCATTGGGGGTCGCTGTCCTTGTTGACCCGCGTGACGACCGAAGTGGTTTAGCAATATTTTTCGTTGTGTCAGCATTATAGTTTGTATTTACCCATATGTAGGGAGCTGGTTCAGGGGTGCCAGAGCATATCCATACCGTGGTGGGCCATCAGGTTCACGGGGCCAGGCCACCTCCGGCCATTTCTATTTATTTTTTTTGTTATTGCTATTGCTATCATCACCATCATCACCTTTACCAACACTACCATCATCACCATCATCACCATTATTACCACTAACATCATCACCATCATCGCCATAATCACCATTACCACCACCGCCATCATCACTATCATAAACAACAACGTTTATCAGCGTTTCGATCGCAAGGAGACAGGGCGTGTGCTCTCTTCGCCAGAGACTCCGACATAACTTCAATTTTCAACGAAATTTTCTTTGACTTTTTCTCTCTTATCTATGGAACTCTATTCAATTCGTCCTAATTTTGATATTTTACACGAACAGGGTTTTTACCCACAAATACAATTAGCATTTATTTGCTAATTAATTTCATTATTAGTATTTGTATTTAATAGCTTATAAAATAATATAGAATATAAATTACTAATAAATAAAGAATATTAAAAAATAATCGAGAAGTCACTATCCCTCCACCATCGTCACCAGCATCACCATTACCACCAGTACCATCATCGCCATCATCACCATTACCACCACTTACATCATCACCATTACTATCATCGCCATCATCACAATTACCACCACCACCATCATCACCATTACCACCACTACCATCATCGCTATCATCACCATTACCACCACCACCATCATCACCATTATCACCATTACCACCACCACCACCATCATCGCCATCATCACCATTACCACCACCACCATCATCACCATTACCACCACCACCACCATCATCGCCATCATCACCATTACCACCACTACCATCATCGCCATCATCACCATTACCACCACCACCATCATCACCATCATCACCATTACCACCATCACCAACATCATCGCCATCATCACCAATACCACCACGATCATCACCATTACCATCACCACCATCATCGCCATCATCATCATCATCACCACTAACATCATCGCCATCATCACCATTACCACCACCACCACCATCATCGCCATCATCATCATCATCACCACTAACATCATCGCCATCATCACCATTACCACCACCACCATCATCACCATCATCACCATTACCACTACCACCACCATCACCACCACCACCATCATCACCATCATCACCATTACCACCACCACCATCATCACCATCATCACCATTACCACCACCACCATCATCACCATTACCACCACTAACATCATCCCCATAATCACCATAATCACCATCATCGTCATCATCATCATCATCATCACCATTACCACCACTGCCATCACTACTACTATTGCATTTCTCTTTGTTTCTCTTTCTTCTTTCTTACATCTATCTATCTATCTATCTATCTATCTAATACTAAAAGTCGTGCGCATAATGATTTAAGTGTCTCTCTACCTCTCTCTTTCTACCTTTTTCTCTTTCCATCTCTCTTTCTCTCTCTCTCTCTCTCTCTTTCCATCTCTCTCTCTACCTCTCTCTCTCTTTCTACCTCTCTCTCTCTTTCCTACTCTCTCTCTCTCTCTCTCTCTCTCTTTCCATCTCTCTATGATTGCCTGCTTTCAGCTTTCAATTAAACAAACGATATTTTAAATATTAGAGAAAAGAGAATATTTTTTTTGCATATTTAAAAAAAAATTCAATATAATATAATTTTGAAATATTTCTTGGCATATTAAGAAATACTTTTAAGTTAATGTGATTATTAAAAAATTCTAAGTGAATAAGATTCAAAAATATGAATTTTTTATGTGAGTATTTTTATTTCAACTTCCTTCAAAGAAATAATTTCCTTCTTTTCTTTTCTTTTTTTTCTTTCAGTGTTGAAATAAACTTCAATGTTTTATAATCAACAAGCTTCAATGACCCAAACAGTCACGGGCAGTCTAGCCAGTAATAACTGTCCAACTGCTCCACCTGAATCAGGCAAAAAATTAAGATTTCTATAAAAAATGAATAAAATAGCTACTGATTATTTATTAGGTAATTCAACAAATAATATAACTTAGTTACGTGTCTCTAAAATTAAAATACTATTAATCTAAATAATTAATTTGTGGCTACGAATCACTGTACATATATATATATATATATATATATATATATATATATATATATATATATATATATATATATATATATATATGAGTATATATATATATGTGAGTATATATATATATATATATATATATATATATATATATATATATATATATATATATATATATATATATATATATATTTGTATATTTAGGCAGCAATCCTTCTTTCATGCACATGTCATTGAAAACGACAGACAAGATACTTTTATTTAGTTTTTTATACAATTTCTTATGCGATAATATTTTTTTTCTTTTCGGGTGATAAATTATATAAAAACTCTCCGAATGTTCCTTTTATCCGAGCGCTTTCGGCTGTACATTTAGACATTTTCAAGGATGATATTTTAACTGTTAAAATAAGAAATACTTTGTTGTATGTATGTCTTACAAAATGTTTTCATTTTTTTTGTTTCAAAACACGATCAAGATATTATGTCCATTTTCAAAGTTAATATTATTAAGTGTTGGTTTGTTTGTTTTTATTAATAAGGCTTCCATTATTTTTAGCCTTTTTTTTTTTGCATGTAGATGATGCTATTATATTAGTGTTGTCGACAAGTATGTTCCGAATAGTGTCCGGTAGGTCTCCATGAATATTTAAATGAGATCTAATTGAGCTATGGTCAGAAAGGTGTAGAGTGTGTCTGCGTGTCAAACATGTAGTGTGGCCTATATAATTATTTACGAATTTTGATTGATCAGGAATACAATTCCTTAATGGGCATTTAATTTTAACAGTTAATATATAATCCTTGAAAATGGCTAAATGTATAGCCGAAAACGCTCGGATAAAAAGAACATTCGGACAGTTTTTATATAATTTATCATCCGAAAAGAAAAAAAATTAGATCGCATGAGAAAGTGTATAAAAAACTAAATAAAAGCACCTTGTCAGTCGTTTTTAATGAAATGTCTACATATATATATACATACATACATACATATATACATATATATATATATATATATATATATATATATATATATATATATATATATATATATATATATATATGCATACGTACACATATATACAAGAAGTGCACATACATATACAAATTATATAATATTATTACCATCATTACTATGACAACAATTATTATTATTATCATTAATATTATTGTTGCATTCTCCTTCATTTCGTCTTCCTATCAGCAGGTATTTGTTTTGTAACTTTCAGCAATTTGCTTCCATGACTGCTACGAGGAGGAGACGCTTTTTTATCAAATTCAAACAGCAGAGACGTTAAGAGAAACAGATAAGACAAAACAAACTTGGAACAGCAAAAATGGCAACTACAATGGCGATGACAATAATAACACATCGGTCACTTTTGAATGATATAATAACTTAATAACATGTCTTTAAAGTTAAAATATCATTAATTTAATATATAATTTGCTGTTATGAGCAAACTAACATATATATATACATTTTTTAAGAAATATAATCGCTTTCGTTATAGTTTGTTTTTTTTTTTACTGTAAGAATTTAAATAAATTATGATTTATAGTCACATAGATTTAAATTAAAATCAGTTGAAGTATATATTCCTTAAAATGAAATAAACAAAAAATATACGACAAAAACTAAATCAGAAAGGAAATAAAAAATTACATGAAATTCATTAGGAAAAAAAGATTTTACTCTGAAATATTAACATTTAAATTCGTTATACATTTTACGTTTCTACGAGAGCCTCGAAAAACACGTGAGATACCCTCACAGTCCAAACGATAATAATAATAATAATAATAATAATATTTATTATTATTATGATTATCATTATTATTTCCTTTGATTTCTGGCGTTTACACATTTCTTTCCGGGTCCCGCCCAGGGACCTAAGGTTAGAAATGGCATCATGACACTTTCCACTGACAAATTAGTGTGTGTGTGTGTGTGTGTGTGTGTGTGTGTGTGTGTGTGTGTGTGTGTGTGTGTGTGTGTGTGTGTGTGTGTGTGTGTGCGTGCGTGCGTGCGTGTGTGTGTGTGTTAATACAAGAGGTAGGAATTCTAACTTAAATAGCCGTATGACGAATACACACAAAAATGTTATTATTAATAATATTAATCTTTCATAGTGTTCGTTTCTATTCTACTTTTATGCGATCTTTATCCAGTTAACACCGGTTTATTGTACTGCTTACTTCAAAGGACCCAACCCTTCTCCCTCCCCACCCCTATAATTTTTCGCGGTGCTGGGGGTGTTTCACGCTTTCACTTCTTCCGTGACATCGAAAACACACGACCCTGCCATTTTTCCGGTAAATGAATTTAAAAAACAACAAAAAAAAGGGAGCTTCAATATCTCTGGTCTGACTTCCTCAGTTTAATCTTCACCTCTTTTAATTCATGCCACCAGATTTGGGGACATTTTTCTTTGTCCCAACCAATCGCTAATGGCTATGATTTTTAATGTATGAAAGCCTAAAAGTAATGATGGCATCCAAATTTCCAGGAACCGTTTCCTATAAAAGCAGGAAATCTTTAGGAACCTATTCTGCTTATTTTCTTTTCAATCAGAGAATGGAAATAAATCACTTTGTAGTATCAAAAAGAATTAAAGCATTTTGATAATTTAATAGAAAACATTTATTTATTGAGATATTTCTAGATTGAAATTCTCTTCTCATCATATTTCTCTTCAGAAGTCAGATGCTTTTTAACTTTCGTGTCATCCGCTGTGTTATGGTTTCTTCGCCACATTCAAACTGAATCGTTGCAGTCCCAAATATCTAATGGAAGTCCTATCAAATTTATGACTAGAAGATTTATCACATTTTTAACTTCAAGATGATTTCTTTTGTCAGAATAAATTATGTTCAACACAGAAAACTCTCTTTCAGCTCCTGCAGGATTTACAGCAATTGTATTAACTATATTATAATTATATTTTTATATATCGGCCATTAATATATAAGATTATTTTCGGATGATCCAACAACCGGTTCGCTAAGGTTTTATAATTTTAAGATTCGGTTGGCACAATGCCATCACTGCCTAAAACGTAAAAATAATGGCTCTCCACAATTTCCTGCCATTTGTAGCTTTTAGTAACTTTGGTCTTTTAACTTTTTTCCACCATCCATTTACTCAAGTTTTTTTCCTGTGTCCCTCTTTCCATCTATCTTTCCTGGGAGTATCAAGTCCGCTTTCTCCATTAAACACAAGAAATTTCAAATATCTCTTCACCGAACTTAAAAAAAGGCTGCTTAATATTTAAATGGGTGCTTCTTGGCGAATACCAGACGGAGTAAGCTACGCGAGGGGCAGAGGCAACCGGCGATGAATACAACTGCACTTATTCTAACAAAAGGCATGTGGCTGTGCTTCTGGACTGACAAGTCGGAAAATCTACATGCAGAGGGAGACTGAGGGCCAAATTTGGGCCTCCATTTTAATTTGGAGAATCAAAACATTTAAACCTCCCTTAACGCACTCTTTATATTAATCTTCGTGTTTTTCTTCTTTTCTCCTACATTGTCCACCTTTTCTTTTTCTCATCACACCTTTTCCTTTTTTCTGTCTACATTATCGCTCTCCTTTTTCTTTTTATATCATTTCATCTCTCTCCCTTTTCTCCTTTCTCTTCATATTCTCCTTCTCCTTTTTAGATTTTCTCCCTACATCTACCCTCTCTCCTTTTTCTAGTTCTTTACAATTTATCTCTTTAATTTTCTTCTTTCTCTCTACGTTATCCAAATCCTTTTTCTTTTTCTGATCATTTCATATCTCTCTCTTTTCTTCCTTCTTCCAACATTGTCTCTCTCTTTCTTCGTTTTCTGAACATTTCATATCACACCCTTTCCTTCTTTTTCCTGGCTCTCTCCTTTTTCTTTTTCTCCTTATCACTTTCTTCCTCTCCTATCACTTCTTTATGGCTATATTGCCCCTCGCCTTTTTGTTTTTCTCATAATTCTATCCGTCTTCTTTTTCTCCCTCCATTTCCCTCTCCTTTTTCTTTTTTTCTCTATATATTGTCCGTCTCCTTTTTCTTTTTCGTCTCTCTTTGCCCCTCTAATGTTTCTTCGTTCTTTTTACATTATCAATCTCCTCTTTCTTTTTCGTATCACATAATCCCACTCCTTTTACATCTTTCTCACTAAATTATGCCTCTCTTTTTCTTTCTCTTAGCACATTCACGCTCTCCTTTTTCTACTTTCTCACTACATTACCACGTTACTCTCTACTTATTCTCCTATTCCTCTCTATATAGTCCCTCACTTTTCTTTTTCTCATCCCTTTATTCCTCTCCTTTTTCTTCTTTTCTCCCTACACTCTCCCTCTCCTTTTTCATCTTTCTCTTTACTTTTTCTTTTTCTTTTTCTTTTTCTCATTTCTTTATCAATTTTTTCTTTTTTCTTTTTCATTCCTATTTTTCTTTCATTTCCCTCTTTTACTTCTTTCCAATTTTCTTTATTTCTCCTGCTTCTTCACGTGTCTTTTGCCTTTCCCCCTCTTTATTACCCCCCTTTTCAATTCTTCTTCTTTATCATCATCCTCTGATTCGTTCTATCCCAATGTTCTTCTTCGCTCTCTCTCTCTCTCTCTCTCTCCCTGCCACTTAACCCCCCCCACCCCTCTACTTTTAATCTCTCCATTGTCTTTCCTGACTTTACAAACATCATTCTTTCTAGCTATTTCTGTCCCCACATTACTTTCATTCCTCTGGCCCCCCCCCCATCTACCCACTACATTTCATCCAGTCACTCCTCCATCCCAGACCCCGTTTCTTCCTCTTTCCCACCTCGAAATATGTCTCCTAACCCCTGTTTTTCCAATTAAATACACTCCGGCTTCATCCATCGAAATGACTAAATTATCTTTCATGTTTAGTTGACTCAGTCTTTCTTAGTGATATTTGGGTTCCTCTATATTTGCCAATCCATAACACATTTTATATATGCCGTGTCTCTTCAGGACGTGGGCGATCATGGTTCTCCACAGCTTCCATGTTTGTCCTCTTGCTATCCCTTCCAGTTTTCTTTCATCCACTTACAGAAGCTCTTCAAGTAGTTTACTTTCTGTTTCCTTCTTGCTTTTAGTATTTTTGTGAGTGTTAAGTTCTCCGCGCACCGTTTCCTCATTATGTATCACTGAAATAAATTTCAACCACCTGCATCTGATTCTTCGTCCTGGGTAAGACGTTAAACTACATCCGCGTCCTGGGTAAGACGATAAACTACATCCAGCAGCAAGGCTTCTGATCAGGAGGTTTTGAGGAGCGTGGAACCACCTCTTAATTGCTGGTGTTCCCGGGACCACCCTGACCCGGGGTGGTAGCACCTGTTAGGATCCTAGCTATGGGCAAATAGTTAACTATTACCAGCAAGAAAAAATTTTGTCTGCATTAAATATCCCATTGAGGTTGATATGCCGTAAAACAAAATAAACCGAACCAATCTAAACCAAATAATACATATTCTATTCATAGGAATCTATCCTAAAAACGTTCTCGGCATTAAATAACCTATTGAGGTTGATATGCTATAAAACAAAATAAACCAAACCAATCTAAACCAAAGAATACATATTCTATTCATAGGAATCTATCCTAAAAATGTTGTCGGCATTAAATAACCCATTGAGGTTGATATGCCGTAAAACAAAATAAACCAAACCAATCTAAACCAAAGAATACATATTCTATTCATAGGAATCTATCCTAAAAATGTTGTCGGCATTAAATAACCCATTGAGGTTGATATGCCATAAAACAAAATAAACCGAACCAATCTAAACCAAAGAATACATATTCTATTCATAGGAATCTATCCTAAAAATGTTGTCGGCATTAAATAACCCATTGAGGTTGATATGCCATAAAACAAAATAAACCAAACCAATCTAAACCAAAGAATACATATTCTATTCATAGGAATCTATCCTAAAAACGTTGTCGGCATTAAATAACCCATTGAGGTTGATATGCCATAAAACAAAATAAAACAAATAAACCAAACTTTCTGGTTGAAATTTCACTGAAAACTTCCTCATTGCTTACATGTTCCTTTCAGAGTATTCTCAGCATCCTTCTCTTGAATCAGACCTTTCTTCTTAAATCTACTCTTCATCTGTTTATGAATTCTCCAGCATCCACAATCATATAGGAGGACTGATATTACATTGCAGTTCAGAACTTTCTTTGTTTCTAAAGAAATCTTTATAAATACCTTGTTGCACCATAGAAAGATCATTTTTACCATTCCAACTGGGTTTCGGGTTTCGGTGCCGCGTTTTCCATCTTCTGTTTAAACACTTCACAGTTAATTAAATTTCTGTCTTTGCTTTATTTTGACGTCTCTAAATCATAGCTCGCAAATTTACGTCCTGTTTTCTTATAATTGATATTGGCTTCTTTTTTCTTGCCTTCCTTTATTAGGGGACAAGGGAGTTGTTTTAAGCCAATCTCCTACTGTGGTAGGCACATGCTCAGGCACATTTGACTTTTGTTCAAGGCCCAACTGTAGTTTAAACTGCAATTATGTTGAGATGATCTTAGTTACTAAGAAAGAGTGCATCATCTGGTGAGATCAAGATTTTGAACAAGCCCAATACACTCAAACTCTCGGGAACAATGTCACGTAAGGTATATATATATATATATATATATATATATATATATATATATATATATATATATATATATATATATATATATATATATATATTTGTTTATTTAGCCAGGAATCCTTCTTTCATTAAAATGACAGACAAGGTGCTTTTATTTAGTTTTTTATACAATTTCTTATACAATCTAATAATGTTTTTCTTTTCGGATGATAAATTATATAAAAACTGTCCGAATGTTCTTTTTATCCGAGCGCTTTCGGCTATACATTTAGACATTTTCAAGGATTATATTTTAACTGTTAAAATAAGAAATAGTTTGTTGTATGTATGTTTTACAAAATGTTTTCATTTTTTGTTTCAAAACACGGTCAATATATTATGTCCATGTTCAAAGTTAATATTATTAAGTGTTGGTTTGTTTGTTTTTATTAATAAGGCTGCCATTATTTTTAGCCTTTTTTTGCATGTAGATGATGCTGTTATATTAGTGTTGTCGACAAGTATGTTCCGAATAGTGTCCGGTAGGTCTCCATGAATATTTAAATGAGATCTAACTGAGCTATTGTCATAAAGGTGTAGAGTGAGTATGCGTGTCAAACATGTTGTAGTGTGGCCTATATAATTATTTATGAATTTTGATTGATCAAGAATACAATTCCTTAATGCGCGTTTAAACTCGTAAATAATATTTGTGCTATTTATTTAATATATATAGACATCTACTGAGGTCTAGTACTTCCTAATGACGCTCTCTAAATCTCGTTACGCTGTGACGTCACTGCATTGTTGTCACGTAAAGATTCCTGGTTCATATATATATATATATATATATATATATATATATATATATATATATATATATATATAATATATATATATATATATATATATATATATATATATATATATATATATATATATATTGGAATCAGGCCGACTCCGGGAGAAAATTAAAACTAATCCGGGTCGGATCCTGATCCGCAATCCTGAAATTTTGGATTCCCAAGTTTTCATTACTGACATTGTTTTCGGCGATTTTATTACGTGATTTATTTATTTTTTAATTTTTTATACGATAACATTTTTTACAACATGAAAATAAATTTGGGGATATTTGAAATTAATTGCGAAATCCAGCGAAAGTCACCCATGAAAAAAAAATTGTTTGTACGGAAAGTAAGGACCTACGTACATCAAATTGTCTTTAAATTAAGTGGCGGCAGAATTATCGTTGAAGGTAAGCTTAAATATTAATGCAATACTTCAATACAGAAACCGATTTTGAGTTCTGTAGTTTATTGTTGCCTGTCGCATACGGCAGCAGTATACCTCACAAAATAAATCTCCGCCAACAGAGGACCAGATTGCAATCAACAGAGCCAAGGCTGCAGCGAGGAAAAGAAAGTTCCGTGCAAATAAAAACCCAGATCAAACGGCAGCCAAGACAGCTTCCAATGTTGAGAATATGCAAAGACCTTAGGGACTTTCAAATTTGAAATTCCTGAACAAGCCAAAGACCCGATCAACAGCCCTCCGGAGAAGCTAGTTTAAATAACCGATAGGGCAGCTTTTAAACTAGTATTACTATAAATATTATTTTTAGTGGTTCTCCAAAAGGATTCTTAGAATTCTATGGACTGAACATGTGAGTAACTATGAAGTCTTAAAGAAAATGGCAACAAAAAGGACGCTTTTATTTAGAGGCGTTTGAAATTTCTAGGATATATAATGGGGAAAGCGGACTGAAAAAAATGTACACTAGCAGGAGATATTAAAAGCAAGAGAAACAGCGGAAGTATCAAATAAAATCCATAACGAGCATGCGCAAATGTTTGGTAGAACAGCGATGAGTAATGATGCCAAAAAAAAACTTTAATATGTGACAAAATGAGGGAGAACAGTGGAGGGACACGGCACATGGAAGAAGGAGAGATATGCTCGCTGTAAAATTAGAAATTAATTGTAAAAATTATGTCTTACTTATAGAATTCTTGAAAATCATTAGTTTATTTTTGTTAAATCAAGTACTAATTATAGAATGAATTCGTTAGAATACTGGAAAATCTACTCACAGATGAAGAATAGATTTGAAACAACAGAAATGTGTTTCTACAGAAGGATGATGAGAATGACATGGACTGAACATGTGAGCAATGATGAAGTTTTATAGAAAAGGGAAACGAAAGAACACTTATACTTAAAATCAGTAAGAGGCAGTTCAAATTTCTCGCTCACATAATGAAGAAAGAGGGCTTGGAAATTTTAATACTCACAAGATAGGTTAAAGGGAAGTGGGCCAGAGAGAAACAGAAGATGTCAAGTAAACGTAGCTACCTCCGCAGAAACGCGATACCTAAAGTTAAAGAAAAAATAAAAAAATCTGGTTTGAAGTTTTTATTTTAGTTTTAATTTCACGCTAATAGATTAAATTTAATATTTCCAATAAGCAAATTATTTTTCTGTATTTCAAAATTAATTTAAATTGACTGGAAGGAGATTTCATTTTGAAATTGTTAAAACAAATTATTTTAGCGCTATTTTAGCCCTCTGTCATAGCGATGTAAGTCTCTTTATTAAAAAAGAATCTTTCAAAAATAGAATAAACTTTTCTGAAAATTTATTTGAGGAATGTTAACTGATTTACAGTTTAATTAATCTCACTTGAAACAAATATTACTTACTTTAAGTTTAAATTAGCGCAGAAAGGCATCGCCGTCGGCATCGTCGTCGGCATCCGTCCGTCTCGAGAGACGATGGAGTAGCGCGGTGTGCTTTTAAACAAAAAACATGAAACATTTTGTAAAACATACATACAGCAAACTATTTATAATTTTAACAGTTAAAATATAATCCTTGAAAATGGCTAAATGTATAGCCGAAAGCGCTCGGATAAAAAGAACATTCGGACAGTTTTTATATAATTTATCCTCTGAAAAGAAAAACTTTATTAGATCGCACGAGAAATTATATAAAAAACTAAATAAAAGCACCTTGTTAGTCGTTTTTAATGAAATGTGCATGAAAGAAGGATTGCTGCCTAAATACACAAATATATATATATATATATATATATATATATATATATATATATATATATATATATATAAATACATATATATATATATATATATATATATATATATATATATATGTACAGCGAAAAAACAAAAATTGCCTCCGCTTCTCCGGAATAAGATACCTCAACCAGTCGATAACACAAGCACATTCTCATTAACAAGGCGTCTTCCAGAGGAGGATTGAAATTGAAAATAAATTTAAAACAATGCTCAGAGACAGACAATTAGTGGGTAATGATTGCTGCGTACAGAACGTCTTGAAATAAACTATCCCCATGTAGAGGTAATTTCTGTTTTTTAGCTGTAAAAAAAATACATATGCTCTGTTATAATAAATTACGATCCACCCGGATTATATACCAACGGATCGATTACCTGTACTATATATATATATATATATATATATATATATATACATATATATATATGTGTGTGTGTGTGTGTGTGTGTGTGTGTGTGTGTGTGTGTGTGTGTGTATTTTCACTTAATATAAGTTTGTGAACCTGGGTTTGATACTTTTGCGATCTTCAGATAAACTTCGACTGGTTAGAACGTTCGATTTTTGACCCTGAGACTTGTGTTCGAATATCAGCACGATTGATCTGACAGGATGTAGACTTCCTCCCAGCATGCGGCACCTTTGGAAAGTGATTGAAAACCATGCCATTGTTTGGCCGAAGCATTGTGAGTGAAATTGGGTAGACGGAAGACTTGTGACAGTCATCGTGACCAAGGGTTTGAGTGTGCTGGCCTTGTTCAGATTGTTGATCACGCTAGATAAGACGCTCGTTCCCAGAAACTGAAACTAAGGTCTGCTCAGCATAGTTTCAGTATAAACCACAGGTGGGCTCTGTGGGTGTTGAACAAACACATAATATGCCTGAGCGAGCGTCTGAATTAGGGATTGGCTAACCGCACTAATAGACGGGTATCCTCGAATACGAGTGGCCAGCTATTATTATTATTATTATTATTATTATTATATATATATATATATATATATATATATATATATATATATATATATATATATATATATATTGATTATAAAGGAAAAAATACAGCCCGATGATGAATGCATGAAGCATTTGAAAGTACTAGCTGAATTCAAGCGAAGGGATTTCGCCAATAATTGCATTAATATTGCTAATTGATTCAAGGTATGATTAACTCTTTGTAATGTAAAATTATATGCTGCCTATTTTATTATGTTCATGAAAAACAATATATATATTTTGTTGGTGTTAAGTTGATTTTTTTTCTTTATGTGCATGTCTATGCATTTCTGCAGAGCCGAGTTCGATACAGTCGAATCCATTACATTCACTTATGTGCTAATACCCATGGGAAACGTGTGAATCCTCTTCTTCTCCCTCCAGCTGTGGGTAAATAGCAGGACAGACTGGGTTCTATAGCCTTGGATGACAACTGGTCTAGGAGAAGAACAACTCTGAATTCAAACCCAGAGTGGAAGCCCGAAGACGGATGAGCGGCACTTCCGGCAACTCCTGCAGCCGAGTTGGTACCAAACTGTATCGGTTTATCCCCCCCCCCCTTTGGACTCTGCTAGCAAGGCCGAGAGGAGGAACTAGACTCCGGGCAGCCTTAGTTCTCTATACATCCCGCTCAGAAAGGTGTAGAGTTAATCTGCGTTTTAAACAATTTGTAGTGTGGCCTATATATATATATATATATCTTATATATATATATATATATATATATATATATATATATATATATATATATATATATCTTATATTGAACCTTTTGTTGACCTTTTTCTATTTCTCAACATTTATTAAGAGCTACAAATAAAAGGAAATAGTGAAGACCCATGATCACCAAGGTAAATCTTATAACGTATTAACGTTTAAAAATATATAAAATGTATGATGCGATTCTCTCGTATTGATCTCGGAGACAAGTTTACGAGCAAGTGATTTACGGGCGGCACCCACCTCTTCCCTTTGTTTGTCCAGTTTTCCATGCCCTTCTTCATCTTTTCGCTTTCACGTGTGTTTTTCTCTCGCCGCTTCACAATCGTCTTTCTCTTCCCCCGTTTCTTTTTTCTCACTTGCACGCTTTTTCGCTCGTTTCACTGATCCCGGTGGAAAGATGCTTTTATGATAGTCGGTGTCAAAAGCGTGTGAGTGATAAATGCGAAACTACTGACACAAAAAAAATTACATTACCGACTCCCTTGCCCAGTGAATTCCGTTTGATATGAACAAGACGTACGATTCGCCTTTTTCGTCCCTCGCCGCCACCCAGCGACATCGCGAATTTCTCAGACACTTACTAACAAAGGCCCAGCCTTGCATGGCTTTGCTATTGTCACAGTGGCCGGGGTGATGGGAGTGGTAATCAAAGGTTGGGGTTGTGAGTGGTCGTCGCAACAGAAATCGTCCAAGTAGTGTCCATACTTCATGCACTTAGTCATCGCATATTTGTGCATTTACGAAGACTGACCGCCGCCGAAAAGGGGAAAAAAGAAATAATTCCGCATGGCCGACTTTGAGCCCGCAACAAAGACGACGTGCATATTCAAACGCACCAGCACACGCATAGCTATACATCTCCATATAAATGAAGAAATAGATAGATAGATAGATAGATAGATAGATAGATAGATAGATAGATATGAACAGACTGAGATAGATAGATAGATAGATAGATAGATAGATAGATAGATAGATAGATAGATAGATAGATAGATAGGATCAGACTGAGGATAGATAGATAGATAGATAGATAGATAGATAGATAGATAGATAGATAGATAGATAGATAGATAGATATGAACAGACTGAGATAGATAGAGAGATAGATAGATAGATAGATATGAACAGACTGAGATAGATAGATAGATAGATAGATAGATAGATAGATAGATAGATAGATATGAACAGACTGAGATAGATAGATAGATAGATAGATAGATAGATAGATAGATAGATAGATAGATATGAACAGACTGAGATAGATAGATAGATAGATAGATAGATAGATAGATAGGATCAGACTGAGGATAGATAGATAGATAGATAGATAGATAGATAGATAGATAGATAGATAGATAGATAGATATGAACAGACTGAGATAGATAGAGAGATAGATAGATAGATAGATATGAACAGACTGAGATAGATAGATAGATAGATATGAACAGACTGAGATAGATAGATAGATAGATAGATAGATAGATAGATAGATAGATAGATAGATAGATATGAACAGACTGAGATAGATAGATAGATAGATAGATAGATAGATAGATAGATAGATAGATAGATAGATAGATATGAACAGACTTAGATAGATAGATAGATAGATAGATAGATAGATAGATAGATAGATAGATAGATAGGATCAGACTGAGGATAGATAGATAGATAGATAGATAGATAGATAGATAGATAGATAGATAGATAGATAGATAGATAGATAGATATGAACAGACTGAGATAGATAGAGATCGGGTACTCCATAAATGACTTATTATGCTACTTCGGATCCTCCATGAATTACTTATTATGCTAGTTAGGGTCCTCCATAAATTACTTATTATGCTACTTAGGGTCCTCCATAAATTACTTATTATGCTACTTCGGGTCCTCCATAAATTACTTATTAGGCTACTTCGGGTCCTCCATAAATTACTTATTAGGCTACTTAGAGTCCTCCATAAATTACTTATTATGCTACTTAGAGTCCTCCATAAATTACTTATTATGCTACTTCGGGTCCTCCATAAATGACTTATTATGCTACTTAGAGTCCTCCATAAATTACTTATTATGCTACTTCGGGTCCTCCATAAATGACTTATTATGCTACTTAGGGTCCTCCATAAATGACTTATTATGCTACTTCGGGTCCTCCATAAATTACTTATTATGCTACTTAGAGTCCTCCATAAATTACTTATTATGCTACTTAGGGTCCTCCATAAATAACTTATTATGCTACTTAGGGTCCTCCATAAATTACTTATTATGCTACTTAGAGTCCTCCATAAATGACTTATTATGCTACTTAGGGTCCTGCATAAATTACTTATTATGCTACTTAGAGTCCTCCATAAATTACTTATTATGCTACTTAGGGGCCTGCATAACTTACCTAGATTCTTCGGCTGGTGAATATTTATATTTATGACGTTTCTTAAAATTTAAATATTTAAAAAAAAAAAAAAATTTCTCTCGTCTATAAAAATATTAGTTAAAAGTAAAATAATTTTTCAGTAGAATAGATTTCCTAAATTCATTTTTTTCGCTTTTTCTACTACTGATGGGTGTTTCCTTCCTAACCTTTTATTTCATATATATATATATATATATATATATATATATATATATATATATATATATATATACCGGGTGTAACAGCCAAATGATCAAAATCTAAAGATATTTTACTGAAATTCTCCAAGATATTTATAAAACTATTGCAATCTACTTTGCGCAATAAGAATGTTTATATTACTTTCAGAGCTACACAAAAGAATCGCGATGAAATAGCATGTTCATCATTAATTAATCGTAACTAAGGATCGGAAGCTCATGCAGGATTAAAATCAAGTTCAAATATATACATACATATATATATATATATATATATATATATATATATATATATATATATATATATATATGTAAGCAAATATGTGGATGTAGATCCGACGGTATGATGAAAATGTGGAAAAGACAAAGCAAAATCCGAATATGTGAGTTTACTGTTTTTTATTTTATTTTTATTTTTGCTATTCTGTCGACGTCAGACGTTTCGGTCAAATAGACCTTCCTCAGGACATGGTTAATGGAGACATATTTATATTAGATTTAAGTTAATATATATATATATATATATATATATATATATATATATAATTCCTAGATCATTTCCCAACTTATTCGATATGATTTTTGCCCTCTCTAACCTTCTAACTTTCTGTCCTCGAGTAACAAGTTGCCTTCACTGTTTCACGTGCGATTTCATTTTTAAGTACTTTTTTAACTTTAGGGTTTTTCAGTGATTCTCAAGTGTCAAGATGGCTAAACGTTTTATCAGAAAACTAGAAAAAAGAAGCTCTATTAGTTTCGTGGTTTTCAGATATTAAATATTTTGTGGGACTGACAATTATGCTGTTACAGGTTTTGGACAATCTTTTGTTATACCCGGTATATTTGAAGCGCAATCTTCAAACCATGATCTGATAATCACTTATGCGTAAAAATGACATTGTCATTGCAGTGTTGTTTCCTATATCCTCACTATATAGACATACACTTTAGCTCCGATGTTAAGCCCTTTCCCCCACAGGAATATAGGCACATTTAAACGATATATACAAGAAACCAAACTATTGGTAAAAGCAACACTAAACCTGCCGAGTGAACAAAGAAAATAAAAAACAAAAACCAATAAATCAGAAACTAAAAGAAAAACCAACCAAAATAAATTCTTCACCAGTGGGATCCAAGCACTGCAACTCTGATGGAAGAAGTGTGTGTATCTCAAGGGGGACTATGTTGAAAAATAAATCTCATTTGATCAAATCCCATGTGAGTATCTTAGTCAACCTTTCAACCAACCATCACACATGTAAAACAATGCCTGAAACTTAATAAAACAGCTCTCGTGAATATCTTTGTTATTATTAAGAGGTACATTTTTAAAAAATCTTTTTAGAACTCTCATCAGTGGGTGACCATAGAGTACTTTAAGGGAAATCTGTCTCTATAATGTCCTGCAACTGCCACCGCTGAGGAAAACATTGATCGTGTCCACCTCATGGTGATGGATGACAGGCGATTGACTATAAATCAAATAGCCAATGCTATTAGCATATCCCGTGAGGGAGTTGAGAATATTCTGCGCAATGAACTTGGCATGACGAAGGTTTCTGCTCGGTGGGTACCACGTCTTCTGACACCTGATCAAAAGCGCACCAGGCTGATCATATCACCGGAAAATCTGACATTGGTTGAGGCAGATCCAGCTGGTTTTCTTGAACGTTTCCTAACCCAGGATAAGTGTTGGGCTCATCACTTTGAGCCAGACACAATCCATGCAGTGGTAACGCCCCGCATCATCTGCTCGAAAAAAGGCAAAGATTGTTTCATCTATGCAGAAGGTGATGGCATCAGTTTTATGGGATGCAAAAGGCATTGTGTTTGTTGATTATCTTCAAAAAGACAACAACATCAATGGACAGTACAATGCAAACTTGCTGAGGCAGTTATGAAAGGCTATAGAGACCAAATGCCCAGGAAAATTAACAAAAGGATCTTGTTTCACCAGGACAATGTCCCAGTGCACAAGACCTTGGTTTCAATGGCTGCTATGCGCGACTGTGGCTTTGAACTAGTTGATGACCCACCTGATGCTCCAGATTTGGCCCCATCTGGCTATCATTTGTTCCCCAACATGAAAAAATACTTTGCTAGGAACCAGTATCGTAGTCATGATGATAATATCATATCTGCTGTTGATGACTTTTTTCATCAACAGGATGAAAGATTCTTCATCAGTGGGATCCAAGCACTGCAACTCCGATGGAAGAAGTGTGTGTATCGCAAGGGGGACTATGTTGAAAAATAAATCTCATTTGATCAAATCCCATGTGAGTATCTTAGTCAGCCTATGAACTTTTCAGCCGAACATGGTATTTAAGATTCCATCAATAACTTTTATTAGTATGAAGATGTCCTTACTTTGAATAATGACGAAAGTTAAAGAGCCTTTCCGTAAGTAGAAAAACGATACTGAATTATGTTTATCAATGTGGAGTAGGCAAAACAGAATTTTCTATGTGGTTTGATAAATTTCGTTCGGCTTCCTTATTAGTCGTTCACAAATGAAAGAAATTTGATCAGGCCCAACCCACCCTAATCTGCGAGCATTCTACCGAGCTGTGACCATTATTGCTATTGCCATTACTACTAAGCCAAACTAAGCCAGTCTTGATCAAACTCCAAAAGCTAAGCAGAGTATCAAGAAACATAAAAAAAACTTCGTTAGAAACACTGACCTGGGTTTGACAATAAACTAAATCCGGTAGCAATGTGGTTTTGAGAAGCACCTGTTAATTGCCCTTGTTCCCAAGACCCCCCCCCCTTACTCGGGGTGGTAGCACCTGTTAGGGTCCCAGCCATGGGAAAATAAGGATCCTCCCCACCCAAACAAAACACTATAAAGTATAAAATTACATTTTCAGAGTAAAAATATCAGCAATATAATTTTATACAAAAAAAAGACCGACACTACCTGACCAACGATACATTTTATTTGTAGTTGAAGGCATCCAGTTGGCTTCAAAATAGATTTAGTTGAAGACATATAATTGTGTCTAAATTATTTTGGTTTTGGTATTAAATAAACCATAGTGGTTGATATGTCGCTAAACCAAATCAACCAACAGAAAATCTCATGACATTAATCAATATAATATTCCAGAATTTCTTAAATCAAACTGAATTCCAAAATAACTTAAAGAAAAAACAACATAAAACACATAACACCGTAACTGGCCACACAAACCTTTGTATATACAGAAAAGCAGAGAATCATCTACCATGTATTCAATTAGGAAAGTTGAATAACATATCATATTCACTATTTACATTATTCAGACTATTGTCCTTATCTTTGTCTCCATATTTATTACAAAAATTGCAATATGAGCTCTGAAAAAAATATGATATGATAACAGCAAAAATCGCAATATGAGCACTGGTAAAAATTAATATTAAAGACAGTCTTATAATGCCCAGAAATTCATACACAGATGTCCTCAAGGATACATGGCACAGTGGATAAAGGCGTTAGTTAGATCCAGTGACAGGACCCAAAGAGTGTGAATTCAATAGCTGGTAGAGAACTTGTAGTGGGAATTAAGCAGGAGATAACTGATAACTGACATCCATTAGACATGGCACGTGGAACTAGAACAGTCTACCTCAGTGTGCGAAATAAAGGGTTCAGTTCGACATTCCAAAAATCTGCACATCACAAAAGAAATGTCATCTGCAACAAACCCCGATGCATGGTCTGCAAACACAACATCACTCACAACAGTTACACAGCCTCGGTACTCACGTGATATTCAGACCACCTGCTCTAAGCTATGACAGTTCCAATGTCGTATATTTACTTTTCTGTCAAAAATGCGAGAAAGGAGAAAGCCGAACAGAGTTCCGTTTACGGTCCAATAACCACAAGAAAAAACATCAGAGACAACAACAACAACAATTCACCAATCTCTGTACACTTCAACCAACCTGGTCATAGCATCGACGATGTCGGATGCGTGCTTTTAGCGTCTGGGTTCGGTAGCCGGGAGGATAGACGCAAATCGGAATTGAAATATATCCTAAAAGTAAATTTCCACATAAAGGGACTAAACAACTTTGGGTTTACTCAGAGAGTATAATTTCCTCATTATCACCAACAACACTCCTCAATCAGTAAGCCCTCCGCCCATATTTTAACCTCAAGTTTTAACAGCCACCACCTACCTACTATATTTTTAACAGCCACCACCTACCTACTATATCTTTATGTTCTGCCAGATATGACTTCCCTCATTACGCACTATTCAGTACTGGAAGTATTTTCATGTACACTGAGGGCAACTTTCTGGTCACCCTCTTTTATACGATCTTTGGTCCTATCACTAAAGTTCCTTTACATATAAGCTTATGTAAAGAGTGTGGAAGGTTAGTGTAAATACATATTAATCTTGTATATGTATTTATATTTTTACGTGTATTGAGATTCATATGTTTCTGTAGTGGCTTATGTTCATTTAAAAACTGTTATCTACACTTATCTACACATGTTTATCTATATATGTATACGCTTTTCCTCTCTATTTTCCTTTATTATTATTTTTTCTCTACCCCCCCTTTATAGAATTCCAAATTTTTTTCAAAAATTTTTATATATTTTATTGTTCCTTTACTTTTTCTTTCCGTTTCATTTTATTTAATAATATTTTATTACTATGTATTCCATTTTTTTCTCCTTGCTTTTTTTCTCATCGATGTTGTTCTAAGCACAGTCTCTCTTTCTAAACTTGACATCTTAGTCGGACAAGTTTTAGCTGCAACAGGCTACCCGCGAGACGTCTTTTTCCCTTCCCAAATTATAACACACTTCATCTCTGTTTGCAATCTTACTTCCCCCTCCCCGACTAATAATAATCGACTTGCCTAACGCTTTTACACCGATCAAAATTTTCAATTTAAGTTTATTTTTTTAAGTTTTGCACAGCGAGGAATTAGAAAGAGGTTGGTTTTTTTGCTAGTAATATGATTTCCACCAGAAAATACACCGTCTACAAAAACATCTGCCGGTGAGAAATAACCATTTCTCTGTTTATTTCTCGGTCCGTTGATGAAGGACACAGGCGTGTCCGAAAATTCCGAAATTAAAACTTTTCTTTCTGTGCTTCATTTTTATTATATGGTTAATATTTAATAAATGTTTATCGTACTGACTATATTGGTACTCTTTCGTATTTCCTTGTATTATTAACTAACCTATATATTTTACATATTATAAGAAACACAGGTAGATCCTTTGTTCTTATTTATATATATATATATATATATATATATATATATATATACATTAAAAAAGAGAAGCCGCAAACGTTTTTGGTTATAATGTGGATTTTTTAGTATATATATATATATATATATAATATTTTATTCTTCATAATTCTGCTACACGTGTTTCCGATTTCGTTACCTTCTTCAGGCAAATAAAAGGAATACATTTTTAAAAGGAATAAGTTTCCTTTATGTTCCTTTAATGTCTCATTGTTCGTTTTCTGTATTTGTTGGTGAGCCTTGAACTCGTTTCTTGACTGTTGGTAAAAGTAAATTTCTGCCTAAGTGTTAATAAAACCATTGGGTTTGGCATGAGAGCTGGTGATGATAGATGTGTTGATGAGAGATGTCTTCCTGTCCCTGTTAGCCTGCATATGTGTTCTGGCCTTGTTGGGCCCAGAAATATAGACACAAACATAGGAATTGAGTTAACAAATATATTAACAGAAAAACAGTATTACAATCATATACAAACGAGCAAGAATATTAAGTCCGACTGTCAGAGCTGACTACTGGAAAACTAGGATATCTAGCTACCCCCAGAAGGGTTGGATGTGGCCGGGTTTAACGTCAGTTTTCCGAACCCTTAGGCTCAGCCAAAAATATTCTCTATTTGAATCCGTAAAAACGAGTTCACGGTCAGTCTACCTCCTCAAACGAGACTCTGCTCTTCGGCGGACCCTCGTCCGGGTTCCTCTCTTCCCGAAGGAAGAGAATTCGACTGTTTAGCTGGAACAGGTCGTAGCTAGGCTCACTACTGGAAAACTAGCACTTTCTAAAAAGCAATACCTGCTTTTATATGTAACTTGGGAGAGTCCATCTTTGTATGGGTAATATATTCTATAACACCCCCCCTCCTAAGTATTAACTCCGCATGAGTTTTAATATCATTTTCTCTTTGGAGGAACGACGATGAAGTCCGCCATTTTCCTTTTCCTCTTTAAACGGCATTGCTCCGGGGTCGCTTGTAGTATTAGCATGTCGAAAGTGTCTAAATGAAATCTCCGGATGGCCGACATGGAACTTTCAAAATTCTTCTTTGTAGCGTTGTGGGAATGACGACTCGCTCATTATGTAGCAGTACTTCGTCGCATAGGGAGAAGATTTCTGGAGTCTGTTGGTCTTTTTCACGAATGTTGATTTTGGTTTGACTGAAAAACTGATCGTTTAAAGCTTCTCGTTTGATTTGGTCGAGAGTTACATGGAGTCCCCTTACTGCGTTGCTTAAATGTGGTTTGAATTTCTCCTTCCGTTCGAAGAGAAGAGAAGCAATCACAGTATCTTCCAAAGGTTCCCTGTGTTTCGCGTGAGCAACTGGTTTGTGAGATCAATCTGGCATCTTGTGCAGAATATATGTTCCAATGCCATACGAACTGGCGTTGCTGGCAACTATAATGTCCGGGTCTGGGTTATAGTGAGTGAGAAACAAGTCCGACCTCAAGACTTCTTTTATTTTGACGAATGCTTCCTGGCATTCAGGAGTCCACTCTCAGTCCTTGTCTTTTTTCAGAAGTTCATTTAGCGGAGCAAGTAAGTTGTGCATATTAGGTATAAATACTTGGTATTAGTTTGCCAATCCTAAAACAACTTTGTAATGAAGAAACCTTTTCGCGAGCTAGCATGTCCTTGATTGCGGTAGCCCATTCTGGGTCTGGCCTTCTACCATCTTTGTCGATAATGTGCCCCAAGTATTTAATCATCTCCACAACCGGAACAGTGGTTAGGAGGCAAGTTGTCTTGTTTCTTTTTGGACTGTTTTGATTTAGAGGGGGAATTCGATTGTTTTTTGTTTTTTTTGTTTTGGCGTAATTTTCTTATGTGTGCTACGTCAGATTCCTCGATGTTTTTCGAATCTTGGTGTACGCTTACGAATCTCTGACAGTCTTCCGCTATTTGTTGGAGAGTAAGGTTTGGCTTGTTTTCCAATTTGTTCAGAACTCTACGTCTAATTTCAGCGTCTTTAGATAAAACGAATCCCTGAACAAATATCAGACATTTGAAATTATTCGAACTCAATACTGACAATTTAAAATCGTCGCAATGCTTGTTCACGACCGACTCGAATGTAGTGTTATCTTCACTATCCTTTCTGGTTAAATTCATACACTTCCATCTCTTATGAAAAAGTGAAATTTTACGACTAAAAGTTCTGTAAGAAGTTTAACCGCTTCGGTAAATGTCAGTTCGCTTGTTTTAACCGGGTAAAATATAGTTCACAAATTTGGTGTGCCTCATGGTGCCTAGTTTTCGAAGTAGTAAGCGGACCTTCTTAGAGTCTTCCCAATTTGCACAATCTGTAGCGTATAAATTCTCGTACCTTCTAAAATAGGAAGCAAAAGTTATATCCTCGTCCGGTGAATATACAAAATTGTCTATTGCGCCCCAGATCGTGTTTTGTGAGAACGCATTTTCGTTTTCACTAATTTGACGCCAGTTTGTCATTTCAAGCAAGGTTCTTTGCTCTTGTTGAGTTTGAAGCAGAATTTCTTCAAGTTTTTGTTGTCCGATTTCAGTTTGTATTTTTTTAATGGGAGACCTTCTTCTTCAATTCGATTTTGAAGTTCAAGCCTTTCCTTTTCAGTTTGTTTTTGAATTTCAAGCCGTTCTTTTTGAATATCCAGCTGAAGTTGTTCCGTTCTTTTTTGCTGTTCAAGTTTTTTTTCTTGCCATTTTAGTTTCCGTTGATTTTATTTTTCATCTTGAAACTTAAGAAAATCGAGCATGGCAGATTTGAACTCGTCCATGTTTGACTGTGTCTTTTTTTAAGTTTAAACCGAAATAGAATTTAATGGAAGAGAGAAAGAGAAAAAAAAACGAAATAACTTTAATTTCTTACTCAGTCAGAAAATCACGAGTACTCTTTTTATTCTCTGAGAGACATGAATTCTCAGAAAGGTCAGTGTAAGTTAGTTACACTTTTTCCGTTCGGTTTCATTTTCTGGATAACCAAGTACTGTTGAGTAGAACCAATATTGACAATTTCCGCGTAGTCCTTTTGGGATCCTCAGGGATCATTAAGGGTCCTCGTCACTAAGTTGTTGTGGCCTTGTTGGGGCCAGAAATAAAGACATAAAGAGAGTTATTGAGTTAAATATATTAACAGAAAAACAGTAATACAATCAGATACGAACGAGCAAGAATTTTAAGTTCGACTGTCACAGCTGACTGCTGGAAAGCTACCACTTTCTAAAAGCAATACCTGATTTTATTTGTAACTTGGGAGAGTCCATATGTGTATGTCTCTATATGACTTCTTGCATTTCGTGCATTTGAGTGGATAGATCATATTTTTGTAGTTGCAATTTAAATCTTTGTTTATTGTGAATGTAATTGTGGGGTTATCAAAAGTCTAGAAGCTCCCTTCTATAATGATATCACAAACCCCACATCTTTTTATTGCATTTTGTGACCCCTGTATATTGTGTTCTTTAAATTTGGATGAGGTCAATATATGTTTCAGGTTTTTAGATTGGCGTTTACTTTTAATTATTTTGGTTGTTTTTAGTATATTTTTCAGTTTGTCATTCTTCTTAAGTAAATCTAGATTTCTTGTAATTTCTGTAAACAATTCTGGGTATGTTTTATTGTATGTTGAGACACACGATAGGGTTTGTTCGACGTTACGTTTTTTGGATTTCGTAATTGGTCTAGAGGTGCTTTTTCTGCTAGTTCAAAACCATTGTTTTTTAGTGTTGTGGGGTAGTCTTGTTTTTTAGAGTTATATATAGTTATTCTAGGCGGGTTTTTCTGGGGTGTTTGTCGGTCACTATAATGCAAACCCTACGTGCTAATGAATAGGAAATGAATTAGGTAAACTGGCAATTTCATTCTGGATTCAAAAACATCCAGAAACACTACATCCCATATTTACTAAGGAATTCATTATCGATAGACGTAATTCTAAACAATAACACTTTTGAATTTGACAACAGAAACTATATCCAAAACCCTAGGTACTACAATGGGAACAAAAATGACACCAACATATGCCACCCTAACATTAGCTTACCTAGAGGAAAACCTATATGAACAGATAGAACAAATATATGGGGAAAATATAAAAACCCACTTCACTAAATCTTGGAAACGATACTTAGATGATTGCTTCATTTTCTGGAAATCCTCATAGAGCGATATCAACCAATTCCCACTCTATTTCAGAATTTACACCCCAGAATCGAGGATGACTTCATCTCGAGTCTATATTTCTTCATCTTCGGTTCAGTATTCAAATATTCAGTTGCTGTTCTTTTCTTTTACTGTACCTCGTTGGTTCACTAATTTCTGGTGGCGTGGGTACATCAAACATGTCTTACAATATTTCCATCAGTACCTCTTTTAGTGGACTTACTAAATCAGTGAATCTTCGTTTTAACTGATTAAGGTTTCGCTTATGATCCCACCTTTGTCCCTGTACGATGTATGTCATTTTGCCGATCCGTTTTTATAACGCCATCTTCCCAGAATTCCTTTCCACGTTGGTACATTTAAAAAAAAACAACTTTATCACCAGGTTTAAAATATTTATATTATTTTGATTCCTTGGTGTTCTCGACTTCCGTTCTGGTAGTAATTTGTTAAATACAGACTTAATCTTCCTGGCGAACATCGACTCTGCAGGCGACATTCCAGACACGGTGTTCAGGTTTGGTGTTATTCTGTAAACGCTCAAAAATTGTTGTCGCATTTCTTCAGTTGATTCCACTCCCTCTGTCATTTTTAGTGCCCTTTTAAAAGTATCCACAAACCGTTCCGTTTGTCTGATCTTGGGTGATAAGGGGGAGTTGTAATATGTTCTATTGCTAATGATTTGCAAAAAAACTTAAATTCATTAGACGTGAACTGAGTCCCGTTATCTGAACACCGAACCTTGCAAAAATCTCGTGTAGGAAATTGATCGTTACCGTCGTAGTCGGTCTTCTACATTTTAATATTTCTGGCCATCGACTACCACTAGATAGTGTTCTGTTTAACGGTCCTGCGAAGTCTATATGTATTCTGGACCATGGCATATCGGTTTTCGGCCAAGGTTGAATTTTTGACAGGTGTTGACTTCGCTGCCAGAGCACAACCTCTGTATGTTTTCACTAAATTTTCGATATTTTGATCCATTTTTGGTCAGTAAGTATAACACCTCATTAAGGATTTCATTCTAGAAACTCCTGGATGTCCAATGTGAAATTCTTTTAGGATACATCTTTGCAACGATGCTGGTATCACAATTCTTTCTGCATACATAAGTACATCATTACATAATGAAAATGCATTATTTGCAGTAATATTTATTTCATTTAAATCTTAATTGGTACTTCATTTTAATTATAAAGTCGTCCTTTTCCGACACTTCTTATTTCCTCCAATGGTATAGGTAGTTCTCTTACAGCATTGTATAATAGATTATTAATTTCATTTTCGGTCCTTATCGACCCAATTACTGTGTCTTAAAGTGGTTCACAGAATTTTGATATTAGTTTAGATAATCCGTCTGAATGATTTAAAATTTTGGATGGTAGAAATTCCATTTCATAATTATAGTTCAATATGATAGTTCCCCAGCGCTGCAGTCTACTGGCTACATGTGCGGAAACACCATTTTTTTATCTATATATGGACAATAATAGACGATGGTCTGTCTGTAGTATGTATTCTCTACCGAGACTAGAAGTGGAGATCAATCAGACACACACTACACCCCACCATATATACGCTTCCTCTATGGTCACGTGTTTGCTCACTAGCGATCTACGTTCAAACTCAAGTGTCAGCAGCGACACTTTATTCCTATATAACAATATATATATATATATATTTATATATATATATATACTAGTTGTCCCTTTCATAATCCTCCTTGTAGTAGAGACTTGGTAATCACAGATACAACTATAGTAGACCGATGAACAATACTGGAGTCAGACGCCTTCGAATAACACTCGCAATTATAGTACATTCTCGATAATACTCGCTCGACAAGTAAACGGTATAGTGATCTGAATAGAGAAATAGTATAGTGAATAGTGAAAAGAATAGAGGTTCGTATAGTAACAGAGGATAGACTATATATATATATATATATATATATATATATATATATATATATATAATGTGTGCTCTCTCAGATTATCTTGCCCAAGAAACACCACTTCTACTGTGGCTGCAATAGATGTGGTGCCCCTACTACTCTAATGTGTTACGAGACTCGTGATTAAGATCGATATATATATATATATATATATATATATATATATATATGTGTGTGTGTGTGTATAGTTATTTATAATAAATAATATATATATATATATATACATAGTTATTTATAATAAATAACACACACATATATATATAGTTATTTATAATAAATAATATTTATATATATGAAGACTAAATAATAAATAACATATATATATATAGTTATTAATAATAAATAATATATATATATATATATATATATAAATATATATATGAAGACAGAGATAGAGCATGTGTATATATATATATATATATATATATAATAACTTTTGCTCTACTCTTGGTATGAAGCCTTCTTTTAAATTAATGCTATGAACGTTTGAATTTATGATTTTTTCGTTCTCGTTACATTTGAATATATATACATACATACATACATATATATATATATATATATATATATATATATATATATATATATATATATATATATATATATATATATATATATATACCCAAGCAAGGAAATAAAATCTATTGGGTCAATCTTGAAGGTTTTGTTTTGTCCTCCACCTGAAAAAAATGTTTAGTAAGGTGACTCCCTAAATAGGCACTGAATTGGATAATGCAATAAGAAGGAAGCAAACTTGATCGACTCCGATTCCTCCCACCCACGCCACTTGGCCAAGACGATGTCAAATTTTGGCAAAACCGAAATATCGATTACAAGTCGATTGATTAAAAAAACCTTTGTAACACTTCAGATTAACGTACGCTTCGATTCACGCCAGTAATTCGGCTACGTTATTTGTACAGCTGTTTAAGCTGGTTCTCCAAGAGAATCATCAAAGCGTGAAAGGATTTTGAAATCTATTTGGCAGTCAACGCGAACTGCTGCTGCTGATTATTCTTTCTTTCTTACTTTATATCTTCAATTCGTATCAGAAAATTTCAGGATTAGTCCAAAAATATACTGCACTTATTTCTTTAGTAAATAATACATTTCATATATCTAAAATGTGCCACCATCTCCGTTGAAATGATTCAGTTTATATAACTTATCAACCCTTTGCAGGTTATATAGAAATTATTATTAATATATTATATTAGAAATTATGTTTAGATTGTAAGCTATTTTGGAGGAGATAATAATAATTTAGTGATACAAGTCTTACTAATTAACCCATAGATGGAGAATAGATAGATACATATGCTTCCCTAGGTTATTTGCATGCAAGTGTATATAACGAAGCCAACTGAAATTGGAATGTGGCTTTCCGATTAACAATTCCGTGCCATTATCTATTATCCCACCCCCACCCCCACATCCAATCTTACAGTACTTTCTGTTCCCAAGCGTTCACCCATCAGGGACTGACTAGGCTCGACGTGGCTTAATTTTCGTGTTCGTATCTCTGTCAAAATAGTCACCATTGTAATATGTACTACGTTCCCAGAGCCACTTCCAAGATGGCCACATTTCCAAGATGGCCACACATCGCTAGTTCAGCTTTTCTGCAAGCGTCTTCTGGGAGAAATCTCTCATCCTACATTCGCATTGCTCATAGTCGCAAAGTCGCAAGCCTATCGATATTTCCATGGCAAATGTTCAAACGTGATCCAGTCCTTAGTGCCATTAGCTCAGACCTTTGCAAACAATATCCGCCTTGCTACGTCCATAGAGTTGAATCACCCTTATTCCCTCCCTATAACATTGTTAAAAAGGAAATTCCAACCAAAAACCGCTACGATGCGGAAAACAGACTTCCCGTGGATGCATTCCTAAACACTTTACTTATTTCATTGACCGACTCGAGAGTTTCGCGTAAAACCGCTCGTCAGGGTCAGATGGTCTGATCAATCAATTGAATTATTACCAGATTTCATATTTATACTACACAGAAAGAAACGCGAATAGAATATTTCAAATTTATAATCTGAAATAAATGCTAAGGTAGAATCCGTTAAAAACTTGACAAAATTTAAATATTTAGAAACAAAACGTTCGTTGTATTCAAACTTACCGATTATTTATTTTCGTAAAGGGATGAACCCAAACTGCAAATACCAAAGTCAAACAAGTGCAACAATTTAAATATCTGGGAAGTGTTTTAACAGAGGACGGAAAGAACGAAATTAAAAGGCGCACCGATAGTGCAACAGAGGCCATCTAAATTATCAAGAAACCGTCAAATTTCGCTAGAAACGTAGAAAAAAGTACTTAACAATTATATAATATCAGTTCTCTTATATGGCAGTGAAAGCTGGACAATCTTCTCACAAATGGAGAAAAGACTTGAGGGAAGAGAAATGTGGTTTTACAGAAGGATGATGCGAATACGATGGACGAAGTTTCAGAGAAAATGGCGACAAAATGAAACTTTACGTCAAAAAGCGACAACTGAAACTTCTAGGGCACATCATGAGGAAGGAAAAATATTTTATCCAATCTTAAAAATAGCAAAATAATTGCAACCACATCCAAATCTTTTATGAATATGATCAGAACCAAAATTACCGATAGCAATAATGATTTTCAAGCAGTTATAAAATAAACTGTCTGAACTGCTCTTCACATTATACTGACGAAACTTGCAGAAATTAATGGGATGAAAAAATACCTTTAGAAACAAAAATTGAGATTCTGGTTTATATGTGAGCAATGTGTAATTCGCACCCAAAGAGAATAGATGAGACACTAATTCTAGACGCAGTTCCATACCACTCAACCACTGTTCTGCTTTGGTTAGTTGACTCAGTTGAATATTCACACACACACACACACACACACACACACACACACACACACACACACACACACACACACACACACGTCTTCATGGCCCAAAGCCTTAAACAAACCATTGTCATTCGATGTCGACTTCAGTACACTTTTATTTATTTACGCACGCACTACCCCTAAATATAGCACGTCATAAAACTATATGTATATATATATATATATGTGTGTGTGTGTGTGTGTGTGTGTGTGTGTGTGTGTGTGTGTGTGAAATGCGTGTAGCTATTGTTTTCAAATTCGTATCGCCGGAAGTAGGAACATCAGACGTTATAAAAAACACGCGCACCGTGCCCGGCCATCAGTTATAAGCCGGACAGCTGTGAGAAGGATAGAAGTGTCTAGAGATCTCGTTCAGGCTGTTTGCTTTACGACTTCAAAGTGGGCTTATCAGCAGCTGCATCAAGTCGCCGCATATGTCAAGCGTTTGGGGATAGTGCTGTGGATGAACGTACTGCAAGGCGTTGGTTTTGTAAATTCAAGTCGGGAGATTTGTCTCTCCATGATGAGCCTCGTAGTGGACGACCACAGGTCTTGAATGACGGAGTCCTGAAGACGGCCATTGAAGAGGACAGTAGTCTAACGTGTGGTGAACTTGCAAGACAGTTCAACGTCTCCGATGAAAATGTTATACTTCACCTGCACCGCCTAGGTAAGACGCACAAACTGAGCAAGTGGGTTCCGTAAACGCTTTTGGAGGTCCACAAGGTACAACGAGTGGCAGCCTGCTTATCGCTGCTTTGTTGCCACCGTACCGTATCCTTATTCAATCGAGTGCTTACCAGTGCTGAAAAGTGGGTTCTGTACGAAACTCCCAAGCGTTCCAGACATTGGTTGTCTCCTCAGGATGCTGTCCCTCACACCACAAGACCGCCTATGCACCCACGCAAGATTATGCTTTGTGTCTGGCGGACAGGTCGTCAAGTGGTTCATTATGAACTGCTACCAACGGGCCAGTCACTGGAGACCTATACTCGCAGCAATTGAAACGTGTGCAACAGGCATTGCGCCAGAAGGAGCCAGCACTGGTGAATCGCAAAGGTGTGCTTTTCCTCCATGACAAGGCCAGGCCGCATGTCGTGCGAGTGGTCAGGGATACCATACAGCAACTTGGGTGGGAGACTTTGTGCCATCCACCTTATTCACCTGACCTTGCGCAATCCAATTACCACCTCTTCTACTCCCTGGATAATCATCTTCGTGGGAAATCCTTCACCAATGAAGCAGACTTGCGCAAAGCCCTCACGGGCTTCTTTGCGTCAAAACCCCCCGAGTTCTACCGCAAGGGCATTGAACAGCTGGAGACACGTTGGCAGAAGGTGCTGGATGCCGATGGCGATTACTTCGAAGACTAAATATAAGTTACACATACTGTGAAGCGTTTTCTTTTTTTCCTTTATAAACGGACAGAACTTTTTTGGTTACCTTGTATATATATATATATATATATATATATATATATATATATATATATATATGAAGAAATATAGTCTTAAGATGTGCTATATTTATGGGATAAAGTGCTCAATATCAGAGATAGAGCGTGTGTAAATATAAAAGTGAACATAGAAGTCAACACTTAGAGGCGACAGGCTGTTTCATGCTAGAAGCAATCGTCAAGCCACGAGTGCTGTTATTTTTCTCGGCTATTTATATATATACGGGTCAGTGGTGTATTGTGGGTAGTCTATTTTGGCGGTTATTTTACCGGAAGTCGTTTATTTATTTATTTGGGTTAAATTATTTTGCTTGTTTTTATTTATTTTTATGTTTTATTTACTTTTTATTTTTATTTTACATATATATATATATATATATATATATATATATATATATATATATATATATATATAAGAAACATATCTTTTTCAAACATGTTTCATTGAACAGTATAGGCATTTTGTGTCAATTTCTTTTCAAACTGATCCTTTCCTGTTGTCGGTTGGTTGATTTTGATATAGAAGGCCTCCAGAATTTGAAGGTTTTTTGTTTATTATTCTGGTTGTGTAGTATATTGGTGTTTGTCACCAAGTATTTTCCTGTATCGTGATGGTGGACAGGAATTAAATGTTTTTAGATGTGGTGCAGTTTAAACCAAAATCAATCAAGCAACACACAAGATTTATTACAGATGTAGCCACAAAGTGTTAAACTGCATATAACATTTAGTGCCATTTGATATTTTATACCAATTTCCGGTCAGCTCCCTTTTATATCGAAACGCTTGTTTTGCAAAGGTATTCCATAGCTACAACCGATAAATTCCAAATATAAAATTAAAAATAAATTAAAAAAGAATCACCATCACAACGGAAAACAAATTTTATTGCAGTTACAATAAGTTTGTCTTTGTAATTTATCGAGGAAGATGATCTTGGAAAAGATCGAAAGTACTTGGGTTAACAAAAACTATGGCCTCTTCCTTCATGAATTTCATGTTAACATTACGAAAATGATTAGACAACTTGAAAGGATCAGTATAAAAATAAGTAAACACAATATGTCTATATTATTCAATGAAACTCACACAAACACACAAATGCACACACACACACACATATATATATATATATATGTATACAGTACGTGTAAAACATGTTTAATGTAGTTTGAATGTAGAAATCCGATGTAGGGAGTAATTTGTTCAATGTAACAGCACCAATGTCGAGTAGCAGCTATTCAGGAATTCTTAAGGTCTTCCATATCAGAGGTTGGCAGTGGATATTCCGTCAAGAAATAAACAAAATGGCTGCCTTTATACACATCGGATCGAATAGTCCACGTCTCCTGATTGGTTAACCGTCTCTTGGTAAACTAGTCAAAGTTCGAGTCAGTCCTTTTTGGACAACTCGGCTAGACGGTCGAACTCTCTGCCTCTGAGGCATAGGGGAACTCTCTGCCTTTGGGCAGAGAGGAACTCGGACGAGGCTCCGCCGAAGGGCAAAGCCTCGTTCGAGGTGGTTGACCACCCCGATCCCGTTTATACGGGTTCTACGGGCAATTTTTGCCCGAGCCTACGGGCTCGGAAAGCCCACATTAAACCGGCCTTGTGCCACATTCGACACACGTGGGCGTGTTGTTAAACATCGTCTCTTGGTAAACTATAAAATGAGTCAGCTCATTTTGGTGGTCTCACTAGTAAACTTATGTACACAAAATAAATTAAGAGTACGAGGCATGGTGGAATCCATTACATTCACTTACGTGCTAATACCCTTGGGAAAGGTGTGGATCCTCTTCTTCTCCCTCCAGCTATGGGTGAATAGCAGGACAGACTGGGCTCTATAGCCTTGGATGGCAAATGGTCTAGGAGAAGGATAACTCAGAATTCAAACCCGGAGTGGAGCCCCGAAGGCGGATGGACACAACTTTGTTCTACCTTCAGGTAACTCTGCAGGCGCGTATGTACCAAACTGTATTAGTTTATCCTCTCCTTTGGACTCTACTGGCAAGGCCGAGAGGGGGAACTAGACGTCTGGGCAGCGCTAGTTCTCCATATATCCCGCCCGGGCTCTATAGCCTTGGATGGCAATTGGTCTAGAAGGACAACTCTGAATTCAAACCCGGAGTGGAGCCTCGAAGGCGGATGGACGGCACTTTGTGCTACCTTCCGGCAACTCCTGCAGCCGCGTTGGTACCAAACTGTATCGGTTTATCCTCTCATTTGGTCACTGCTAGCAAGGCCGAAAGGGGGAACTAGACGTCTGGGGAAGCCCTAGTTCTCCATATATTCCGCCCAGGCTCCATCGTCTCTCGAGACAGACGGATGCCGACGGCGACGACGACGAGGTAATTAAATGGGCGCACCTTATAGAAATGTTGATGAACAAAATATAAAGCTTTTGTGTAGCGATTTAAAAATGATTTTATTTTAACCTCTTATAATAAAAGTATAATAATAATAATAACATTATACATATATATATATATATGTGTGTGTCTGTGTCTGTGTGTCTTTGTGTGTGTGTGTATCTAGGCAGCATATCTTCATTCAAACATGTTTCACTGAATAATATAGACATATTGTATCTATTTATTTTTATACAGTTCCTTTACAGTTGTCTCACCAGTTTCTTGATGTTAAGACGAAATTCATCAAGGAAGGTGGCATAGTTTTTGTTAACCCAAGTACTTTCGATCTTTTCCAAGATCATCTTCACGGGCAAATTTAAATTTTTTAAATCATTACAAAGTGTGTTTGCACATGTTTGTAAAAATCATCATCACAACGGAATGCAGATTTCATCGCAGTTACAATAATTTTGTCTTTGCAATTTACCCTTGATGATGATCTTAGAAAGAGCGGAAGAACTAGGGCTAACAAAAAAAATGGCGTCTTCCTAGATGAATTTCATTTTAACATCATGAAGAAGCTTGTTGGCGATCATGTTTCAAATCACATAGCCGAACACAACTCTTAATTAGGGAAGCATTGCTCATTAAATATTATTCGTCTGCTATCAATCTTGCATAATTTAGCAGTGGAGACATCGTGTTGAAAGATTTCTAAAAATAGAAGTCTCGTCCAGGTCAACTGGCCACGCATAGCACCAAAATGCATACAGCACCCGCTGCACATACAGCACCCGCTGCATATACACCACACCACAATGGAAATATGTAGAAACAGTACACACTAATTCCCCATCCAAAAATAACATCTTTGATAATGGCTAGAGGAGTAGCCGAAAGCGCTCAGAACAATTATGACTATGGGCAATTCCTAGATACTTTAACCCATGAAAAACAAACAAAATTAGTAGAGTGTTGGAAAAACTCAATAAAAGATTAATTAAATCTTTCTTTTCAGTCGTTTTCAAGGAAACATGCTTAAAAGAAAGATTGCTGCCCAAATACATGCATATATATATATATATATGTATATATATATGAAAAGTGTTTGTATATAAATACACACACACATATATATATATGTATATATATATATATAATGGAATATATATATATATATATATATATATATATATATATATATATATATATATATACATATACATATATATATATATATAATGGAATATATATATATATATATATATATAATGGAATATATATATATATATATATATATATATATATATATATATATATATATATATTAGTAAACCTAAAGAGCTAGACAAACCTATCTAGGTGTCACCTACGCGGATCGTCAGGGTACGCTGCTTTGTTCATTTACAAGCCAAAGGACCTAAGGTTTTTTTTCCGCACGAGTATAACTACTTATATTTATAAGATGATTATTATGTAATATATTATATATATTATCATTTATATATTATATGCGCGGTACTTATTAGAAAGCCCTCACTCACATCAATCCAACCAAATACATGCATATATATTCATATAGTGTTATGTATTTTCTAATAAAATTACTGTCATAAAGTTTTCAGGTTGTAGTTATATTATTATGTCTTTTAATTTGTGTTAAATATTGTTTTTAACAGATATTAATAAAACACATGGAAAAATTCCTTGTATCATTCTTTTGTGAAAGATTATCTAAGTCCAAAGAAAATAATCACTGACAGAAAAAGATGATTTATATGAGCAAGGTAAGTCATAAAAAGAGTGAAAATCTTTGCTTCAAATAAATGAACTTGTACACCCCCATTCCAATTCTTTATCTTTCTAAAAATCCGAGTTATACATATTCGTTTATTGGCCTCAAAAGTCACCGACCCGAAACCTTCATTCAAAGAGGTGTGTTTGGTTAGAGAGTTATTTTTGAGGATTTGAATGCGATGTGACGACGGGATATACTAGCAACTCCTAGCGTGACGACAGACACATAGCGACAGTTATGACATGTAATAGACAAACCTTGTTTCGTTCGTGGCACCCTCTGCCGGATCAACTCGTAAACAAATTAACAGATATGTTAAAACCGTTTTTTTTTTTTTCTAAAGCAAAGTGAGTAAACAATGATAAATGTGCCCAAAAAGTAAGACGGAGGGTCAAAATGACGTTTTCCCATTATTTTAACCACCTTCACTCTCGTCCTGGGTAAGACGTTAAACTACGTCCGCGTCCTGAGTAAGACGATAAACTACGTCCAGCAGCAAGACATCTGATCAGGAGGTTTTGAGGAGCGTGGAACCACCTCTTAATTGCTGGTGGTCCCAGGTCCACCCTGGCCCGGCGTGGCAGCACCTGTTAGGGTCCTAGCTATGGGAAAATAGTTAACTATTACCAGCAATACATTTTTGAAAATAATTATTACCAGTAATGGAATTTTGAAGGAAAAATATAATCTGAAACAGATTTTTGACAAAACAATATATTACCTGCAATAACCCATTGAGGTGTTGATATGCCGTAAAACAAAATAAACCAAACCAATCTAAAACAAAGAATACACATTCTATTCATACGAATCTATCCTAAAAATGTTGTCGGCATTAAATAACCCATTGAGGTTGATATGCCATAAAACAAAATGAAGCAACCCAAACCACCTTCACTGCTTTAAAAAGCGATGATGAGAATTCTAATAAAACCCTAACATATGAAAGTGAATTTATCCATTTTCTTTGCTTCTGAGAATTAACAGCAAAATAATAAACACTATTTAATTATTAGATTATTCATTGGAATGGTTGGCAAAAACATCGGCTAATTGCAATTGATTCGAACTTCATAAAATGGTAAATGATGTTTGATTGTCTATTAAGCGGCATATCAACACCTTATGGGTCATTTAATGCCGAAATTTAATTATCTTGGGAGAATTAGTAACATCTGTTCCAAAAATGTATTACTGGTAATATTTTTTCGTTTCTACAAAAAATGTATTGCTGGTAATATTTTTTGTTTAATTGTGTTGCTTTTTTATTATAAAAATGTCTTTTTGTACTTGCATAGTGTTTGAATCTAGTTTCGGGGTTCACCATTTGCACAGAACTGGGACCCTAACATGTGCTGCCACCTAGATCAGGGTGATCCACGCTCCTCAAAACCTACGGATCAGAGGCCTTGGTGCCGAACGTAGTTTATCGCCATAGCCAGGAGGAGGTAAATAATAACGATTTGCTTATAGTTGGTTCACATATTAAAATACTTTAGTAAATATTTATAAATTTATGAATCAAAAATTGTTTAATATTTCTTTCTTTATGAATTGGTAAATGATAAATATAATAAAACAGGAGAAAAGCATGAATTCATTTTCAACATATGGTGAGGTTTTATTCCAATTCTAATAATCGTTTTTTTTAAACAATAAATTTAACCAAGGAATGAAGGTTGTTAAAAAAAATGGTGTGAAGGGAAAAGCCGCCATTTTGATACGACATCTTATTGCAGTCATGTTTATCCATGTTTGCCGGACAGTCCCACGATTCACCCCTTTCATTTTTCATGTCTTCTCTCTCTCCCCCCTCTCTCTCTCTCTATCTATCTATCAATATATATATATATATATATATATATATATATATATATATATAGTAGTAGTAGTAGTAATCTTATAAGTACAAGACACTATACTCGATCGGAAAACCTTCGTTGTCTTGATTTGCAAATAATCAAACCAATACCAAAGGGAAAAAAGGTATAAAAAAGAAAGAACCGAGAACATGTACGTTAGCCGAAAATAATCGTCCAGCATGCAAGTCCAAGGCCCAAAGAAAAAAAACCCGATACGAGTGCGCAAAAAAAAACAACTAAATGAAGTGCTCAATACAGTGAGTAGAGCAGACCTACTTAGACCTAAAGAAACCGGCGGAAGAGAGCAAGCGCCAGTGAGGCTGGCGTAACGAAGGCAGACCTTGATAGACCAAGCATCCGACCGCCCGATGCAACCACGTTTGCCACATTCGGCTGTTTCAGTCACCTTTGTGCCGCAAGGAAGGCACTTCTGGCCAAGTTTGTGGTCTTCTCTGTCGCTCAGAGTTGACCACCAAAATCAAATTCACGTGAATGGCCTTGTCAAATTCTACTTGATTGACAGCCATCTCCGCCACCGCCACCAGAAGAGAGAAAGGGACTAGGAAGAGAGGATGACGATCCCGATGATCTGATGCGAGTGTGTACTGACAAAAAACGACGTATGTATTGGTCTTCAAATGACCCAGCAAGGAAGCGCGCCAATAAAAATTGTCTGTCTATATTTCTGAGATATATTTTGTCCTCAACTTCATTGTCATATTCATGACGTTTCGGTCGTTATACGCTCCGGACTTCTTCAGGTGATAGACATCGGATAAGGATCTACGAACCCTTTATTTCGTTCACGGGGATAGAATGTTCTTGTTCTACGTGCCATGCCTTTTCTTGACATCTCCCTTTAGTAACTCAATTTTCCAATATTTGTTCACCGCTGCTGTGGCCAGGTATTGAACTCACAACTCTTTGGGTCAAGTCAATGAATTACTTCAACCAATGTTGTATCCTTGGGGACTTATAAATGTAATATCTCAGTTTCATTTTTACCAGGGCTTATATTACAATTTGTTGTTATCATTGCTTTTCTCTAGCACACCTTATTACTAGTTGTATTCGTTTCTATGCTTGGCCGGCTCAGGAGAATTTTGTGCCCTAGCCTATGCCCTGATTCCTTCAGTTTACGATGTTCTCTGTCTATTATTTTGACCTCGTCCCATAGGAGGTGATGATCTTCCCTTTCTCTCTCTATATGGTCAGCCATGCCTGATTTTCTCTCCCGTTACGGCTTTATGGTTTGGTTCGAAATTCCAATGTATAACACCTGAAGAAAACCGACCAACGGCCGAAACGTCGTGAATATGATGAGGACAACAGTCGGAACAATGTAAATAGTGTAAATAATTAAAAGTCATATTTCACTGAACGCAAAAGTATTACAGAAAATTCGATGCCAAGAGTTGTTACAGCGGTCGGGTTTCAGAAGTAAAAGTTATTTTCAAATTCGTGTATCCCACCCATACTTCAAATGTGCTGATAAAATAGACATATATATATATATATATATATATATATATATATAATGTAAATTCAAGGACATAAAATAGAAAAAATAGCTCAGCACTCAAGAGAAAAGGCATTGAAAAGTCTCTAAGACGCGAAATCTTTAAACAAATCCCTCGCTACCACACACGGACGAAAAACAAATAAATAAATAACTTGGTAAAAGATATATGTTTTACGGGTTGACGAAATGGGTATTCCGAACTAGACATTTCTATGCTGGGGTCGAGATTTGAAGCGTGACGTGATTCGACCACGTGATGTTCGACGATGGCGGAGAGAGTTGGTGGTGGTGGTGGTGATGGTGGTGGGTGTCCATTATAGAGAAGACGAATAGCTGGAAAACGTTAAAGAGATCGACTTTTCATCTGGGGGTGGCGACGAAACCTTATCCAGATCAGTTATTCTGAAAGAAAACAGCAAATATATGTAGATGTATACATAGATGTAAATCATGTATATCCACACATACATACACATACTTATTTACATATATAGGCATGTACACACACACACACAGACACACACACGAATATATATATATATATATATATATATATATATATATATATATATATATATATATATATATATATATATATATATATATATATATATACACTGCTTGGTAAAATCTTAGGGTCAATTAAAATAAAAACAACCTTTTGCATTGTTAGATTCAACCACTTATTTGAGTAGAGTTTCAAAAATTTGAAAAGAAAAATAAAGAGAAATTAAAAAACTTTTCGCATTTAATGTTAACAATTTGAATACTGGGAAATTCGACTAAATACTAGCTGGTTAGAAGTTTTATATATATATATATGTATATATATATATATATATATATATATATATAGAGAGAGAGAGAGAGAGAGAAATATTGTCTCAAAATGTGCTATATTTATGGGATAAAGTGCTCAATATCAGAGATAGAGCGTGTGTAAATATAAAAGTGAACATAGAAATCAACACTTAGAGGCGGCAGTCTGTTTCACGCTAGATGCAATCGTCAGGCTTGACGATTGCACCTAGCATGGAACAGACTGTCGCCTCTAAGTGTTGACTTCTATGTTCACTTTTATATTTATATATATATATATATATATATATATATTAATATATACATGTGTGTGTGTGTGTGTGTGTGCGTGTGTGTGTGTGTGTGTGTGTGTGTGTATAGTCAACGAGGAAATTATTCATAAACCAATCATAACTGAATATTTTTATCCATTTCTCAGGATCTAATGCCCGTATGATGCCACGTTTTTATAGGTTAATAAGTACAAAAAAGGAAAATAAAACTCAATTTTCAGAACAATAATTTAAATACAACAAATTTGACAGGCGGATTATGTAAAATAGGAAACAAGAAAATTATTCGTACAGTGTGAAAAATCGAAAAAAGCAATTTGTACAATGTTAATCGCCAATAACATGACCTCTCAGGTTTATAACTTGCTGCAGTCGTTTTCTAAAGTTTTTGATGAGAGTTGAACAAGTTTTATTTTCTGGATTTTTCTTCAGTTCTTCAATGGTGACACGTTCTAAGTCCGGAAATTGTTTTGTTGACCGACGATTTATTCCAAGTTTCAATTCTTGCCATAAATTTTCAATAGGATTTAAGTTAGGACTCATTGAAGGCTATGGCAGAAATGCAATCGTTTTCGGAAGCTGATTGAGACGTTTGTAATAGAATCAGCTACGAATACTGTAGTAATGTTGTGAAATGTCTATAAAAGGAACAATTGTCCATGCTTTAAGGTGCGCATGACCATGACATTACATCATAGAGAAGAAAATTCTATAGAGCATAATTTTTTCACGTTCTAATGAACGCTAAGCATAACTGTCAAACGTTGCATTTAAAAGCAAAACGAAAAAAATACAGTAATGGATAGCAATTTTTGATTAAATATATATATATATATATATATATATATATATATATATATATGAGTGTGTGTGTGTGTGTGTATGTGTGTGTGTGATTATATATATATATATATATATATATATATATATATATATATATATATATATATATATATTTCATGGAAAACGACAGACAAGGTGCTTTCATTTAGTTTTTTTACACAATTTCTCATGCGATCTAACCATTTTTTTTCTTTTCGCATGATAAATTATATAAAACTAGTCCGAATGTTCTTTTTATCCGAGCGCTTTCGGCTATACATTTAGCCATTTTCAAGGATTATATTTTAACTGTTAAAATTAGAAATAGTTTGTTGTATGTATGTTTTATAAAATGTTTTCATTTTTTTTTTTGTTTCAAAACACAGTCAAGATATTATGTCCATGTTCAAAGTTAATATTATTAAGTGTTGGTTTGTTTGTTATTATTAATGGAAGTCTTATTAATAAAATCAAACAAACCAACACTTAATAATATTAACTTTGAACATGGACATAATATCTTGACCGTGTTTTGAAAACATTTTATAAAACATACACACAGCAAACTTTTTCTTATTTTAACAGTTAAAATATAATCCTTGAAAATGGCTAAATGTATAGCCGAAAGCGCTCGGATAAAAAGAACATTCGGACAGTTTTTATATAATTTATCATCCGAAAAGAAAAAAATTATTAGATCGCATGAGAAATTGTATAAAAAACTAAATAAAAGCACCTTGTCAGTCGTTTTCAATTAAATCTGCATGAAAGAAGGATTTCTGCCTAATATATATATATATATATATATATATATATATATATATATATATATATATATATATATATATATATATATATATATATACTACATTAAGTTCACGTATGTTTTTACAGAATCAGGTATGGGAAGCGGATAGAATAAATTCGAAACGGTCTGAATAATAATAATAATAACAATAATAATAATAATAAATGCTTTATCTATGTAAAATGTACGTTTCATGTTGTTTTATTTCAATTTTTACTCAAAATAATGAGTCAAAGCCTTTAGATGTGTACATGAAATAAGTTTCTGAGTAAAGGTTTGTAAAAAACAAATATTATTTTGATAAACCCTAATAATAATAAAAAATAATAATAATAATAAAAATAACAATAATAATAAAAAATAATAATAATAATAATAATAATAATAGAAACAACATAATACATTCATAAATCCTTTTTCGACGTGTACATGAAATATAAGATTTGAAGTAAAGTTCTGTAAAAAGCGAAAATATTTTTTATTTACATTTATTATTATTTTTAATATCAATAGATTCGCCTATCGCCCGGTTCACACCCCACCCAGCTCTTTTGAACAGGCGTTGATTTAACCCTTGATTCCTGTTCAGAAATGTTCAATCTAATATTTGTCCTTCCTTTTACTTCCAGTAACCTCTTGCGTCTGAGAGGTCTTATCTCCTTGCTTGGAGTGAGTTGATTAAAAAAATAATAATGATAAAAAGATATAGCCAGACATTGTCTTTCGATGTGCAGATGAAATAAACTTTGGCGTAAAAAGAGAAAATAGATCTTTACCTGAAATACAAAACATTATATTAATGAATTTTTTCAAAAATATTTTCAGCCCGAAATAATTAAGAGCACTCAAAAAAAAAAGTGTAAATTTACCTGAACTCCCAGGTGAAAGGTTTGGCAAATGATTGCACCAAAAAGAAAATGACTTAAATAAAAAAAATATTAATATATAGTGAAGTCTTTAGATATGTACTTGCAATAAGCTTTGGTGTGAAGCCCTGTGGAAAAAAAATGAAAATACCTTTGGTGTGCACTAATAATAATAATAATAATAATAATAATAATAAAAATAATAATAATAATAAAAGTACAATTGGCCTCCAAAGATACTTGGAAAATACAGAAGACTGGATGATGGTATGTGTCAAGGAACATGAAAGTAGTAAGTGTCTTTACTCTGTAGTAAAGGAAGCCGAAAAATTCAAAAAGGAGCTTCAAATGGGCACAGAAATTCAAATACATCACTGTACACCGGCTGAAGCTGCAAAAAACTTAAAAAAGAATGCAAAGAGAAATGCGACCGACCAGATAAAGAAACAATGGCAAAATAAATCGCTCCATGGCCAATACTCTGCCCGTACCAAACAAGCTGACGTAGACAAAAACCGCGCCCATCAGTGGCTACATAGTGCAGGGTTGAAAGGTGTAACTGAAGGTTTTATCATTGCTGCACAAGACCAATGCTTGTTAACTAGGAATTATCAAACACATATACTAAAATACTGTGTTAGCCCAAGATGCAGATTCTGTGACAAATATCCAGAAACCATTGATCATCTTGTATCAGGTTTCATGGTATTGGCACCCACTGAATATAAAACCCGGTATGACAGAGTGGGCCAATATCTGCACTGGAAAATTTGCAACTCCAATGGAAAGGAAACTGGAAGAAACTGGTACGAACACCACCCTGACCCGGTTACGGAGATAGGACCTGTTACAATTCTATGGGACTACACAATACACACTGACAGAACAATCAAAGCCAACCGCCCAGACATTGTTATTAAAGACCACAAACAAAATAAGTGCCTCCTTATTGATATGGCAGTCCCTGCAGACTGCAATGTATCTTTGAAGATATTCGAAAAACTGTCAAAATACAAAGACCTTGAAAGAGAAATCTCAAAAATGTGGCACATGGGAACATCAACAATTCCTGTTGTAGTTGGAGCCCTTGGACTGGTTGGAAAAGATTCCAGTAGGCTGATTGAAGGGATCCCTGGAAGTCCATGCCTCAAAGAGATACAAAAAATTGTTCTGACAAGTACAGCTCACACTTTACGAAGGGCTTTATCTATGTAATTATTTTTTCATTTTATTTTATTTTTATTTTTTTGCAGTGGAAAGTGTCATGATGCCATTTCTAACCTTAGGTCCCTAAGCGGGACCCGGAAAGAAATGTGTAAACGCCAGATATCAAAGGAAATAAAAATAATAATAATAATAATAATCTAGTGCAGACGAAGATAGTGTTTAGATAAACTTTGCAAATAAATTCTGAAAAAAATGAAAATACATTTCATGTACCTAAATATATAATAATAATAATATTAATTGCATAATGGAATCATAGATTATCTTTAGATGTCTACAAGAAATAAACTTTAGGATAAAGTCCTGCAAACCGGAAATCGCTTTGATACGCCCTAATCATAATATCATTAACCAAATAGTGTTGACCCCAGATTCAAATTTTGTGATAAATATCCGGCAATAATTGACCAACTTGTCTCAGGTTGCCCAGTAGCACCAACCCCACCACCACCACCACCACCACCACTGAATGTAAAAATCGGCACGACATGGTGGGCCAATACCTGCACTGAGAACAAACCTACTTTTATGAGATGGAACCTGCCCGAAATTGGTATGAACACCACCCGAATCCGGTTACAGACATATGACCTGTAACAATTTTATGGGACTTTGCAAAGAGAGTTCCAAAGGCGAGAAAAAAAACTGTTTTCATCTGTGGCTAGTTCAAGCGTAAAACGGTGAGGCCTAGTTTCCAATTTAGTACTACGCTTGCAGCGAAAACACCAAGGAAGGGGAGAGAGTTCATCGGATCAGTTGCAATGAAAATATTTGCAGAAAAGACAGAGGGAAGACATATCGGTGAGAAAGTAACTGAAGTCGAAATCAATTACAATACAAACCTCTTCTTTGAATTTTGTCAAGAATCTGTAGATATATACTTGGAACACTACACCAGATGTCAGTTTCAATGCATGGACAAATGATAGATTTATCAATGGGAAAAATGGATTCTGGGGTTAAATATTGTCTGACACGACATTATCAACGTTTCGGTCGTTGTACGCTCTGGCCTTCTTCATGTAATTGAAATTTCGAACAGAAACCTTTTTTCCTTCCCCACTGCTGTGGCATGTATTGAACACACAACTCTTTAGGTCTAGTTACTAGATCTAACCAACGTCTTTATCCTCATGTGACAATCCCAAAGAGTTGTGAGTTCAATACCAGGCCACAGCTTGGAGAGTTGAGTTAAAGAGAAATAAGTGAAACACCCGGAAGAGGCATGGCACGTGGAACTAGAACAATCTACCCGAGGGTCGAAATAAAGAGTTCGACTCGAAATTCCAATGACCTAAAGAAGCTCGGAGCTAACAAGGGCAGAAACGTTATGAATATGGTAATGAAGATGAGGATAACTGTCCGAATAATGTAAATAATGTATGTAATCATAATACCTCATCTCAAACAGATTATCAATCAACTTTCCTAGCTGTAGACTTAGCCATAGATTACGTATAATCAATTGACTTCATATCAGCGGAAAACAACCTTCCAAGATGGTGCAAAGAGTTACCTCCCTGGAGTTTAGTATCAAACATGCTGATGAGTAGCAGCAAAGGTTCTGATGATTAAATGAAAACACTTTTGATTTGGAGGCGTTAAAATTTCCAAGACATTCCTTAACCAGTTATCCACTGGTTTGAGTTTCTCATCGAAAGCAATTGCCAGTTTTACTTTGTCGGACCTGTCGTACTTACTATTAAGACGGGAGTAAATATTTTGTCACCTACTTGGGAACTGATGACATCGGGAAGATCGTTGACGTAGGTCGAAGTATAAAGATCTCGAGGGACTCCTACATATACAAGTGTGTCCGTTCAACACGGCCTTCATTTTACGATTGTTTAGGAATCATATGTTTCAGACAAATATTCATCTAGAGACATCGTAACCTTTGACCTTGTGGATAAGAACGCATTCGTGATATCTAAAGCACAACCTGCGCTTTGTCGTTCTTATTTAAAGTTTCATAGACAAAATCAACGGTAGCCGTTAACACATCCGTTGTAGACCTGAAGAAACGGAAGCCGTATTGCTTATCCAAAAGGAGGCCGTGTAAAGTAATATTCTTAACCAATTCGACATTGATTAGAATCTTTTCCAAAAATAGTTAACCTACTGATAGGGTGATAATTCGAGGTATGAAAATGTTTTCCAGAGTTCTTAAAGTCAAGAAATACAGAACAAGCTGGTTGGTTTGGTTTGGTTTGGTTTATTTAACGGCATATCACCCTCAGTGGGTTATTTAATGCCAACAACATTTTTAGGATAGATTCGTATGAATATAATATGTATTCTTTGGTTGAGATTGGTTTGCTTTATTTTGTTTTACGGCATATCAACCTCAATGGGTTATTTAATGCCGACAACATTTTTAGGATAGATTCGTATGAATAGAATATGTATTCTTTGGTTTAGATTGGTTTGGTTTATTTTGTTTTACGGCATATCAACCTTAAAGGGTTATTTAATGCCAACAACATTTTTTATTGCTGCTAATATTTTGTTTGTCAAAAATCTGTTTCTGGTAATATATTTTCTTCAGAATTGTATTGCTTGCAATACTTTTCTCCAAAAAAGCATTGCTGGTAACAGTTAACTATTTGCCCATAGCTGGGACCCCAATAGGTGCTACCACCCCGGGTCAGAGTGGACCTGGGAACACCAGCAATTAATATGTGGTTCCACCCTCCTCAAAACCTCCTGATCAGAGGCCTTGCTGCTGTAACATCTTACCCAGGACCCGGATGTCGTTTAACGTCATACCCAGGACGCAAAACAAGCTGGAAAGAAAGAAACAGATATATTCATGATAAATTTTTACTAAGAACAGGAGCGAGTTTAGGAGCAGATTTCTTTCGGACAATTGCAACGGTACCGTTGAATCCACAAACCTTATGAGAATCTAGTTCAGAAGTGATAACTGGCATCATGGTCAGTGTTATGTGCATATCACCCAGTAGACACTATGCCCTACTGTGGAAATCAGGCAGACATTTTCCAGATGAATCGAGAGTCGAGTCGGAAGAGAATTTTCAAGCTTTATCTGCAGTAGATAACAGAGAATTGATCGAAGAGGGGATAGACTGAGGATTACACTCTCATAGAGCCGCCAGTAATCTCTACAACCAAATTTATGAGAGAGCCTATACGGTGGCTCATTCTATCAGCGAATAGTGACTTACCTCTTTGGAGATACGTTTACACTCATTGCAAGGAGACGTCTGTTATAATTGGAACAGTCGCATTGGTATAACCGAAGAAGCAATTGATGTGAGTCTACAACGGGTGAACAGGTAGAAGAGAAAAAAGAAGATAACTTTAGTTTCTTGGTTTTGTCCGTGCTGGCACGGAATCTTTGATGCGATAAGAAACCCCAGTGGCATATTTTTCAACAGGGTGATTAAAAATATAATTCCAAGGGACATCGCGAAAAGAATCACGAAATGAGACCCAATGAGGACCATTGGTAACAGAAAGATGTTTTGTTAATAGGGGTTCTTGCCTAATGGTTTGGTTTTGTTGTGTTTTACTGGCATATCAATCTCTATGAGTTATTTAATACCGACAACCTTTTTTTCCCTGGTAATATTTTGTTTTGTCAAAAATCTATTTCTGGTAATATATTTATTCCTCAAAAATGTATACGTGGTAATATTATTTTAAAACATGTATTGCTGGTAATTTTTTTCTTTTTTTCAAAAATATATTGCTGGTAATAGTTTTTTTCTTCAAAAATTTATTTCTGGTAATAATTTTTTACAAAGTATTTCTGGTATTAAAACCTATTTTTACACTTTCATAATGCTTTTTACCTCAGTTTCAGGGTTAACTATTTGCCCATTGTTGGGACCCTAACAGGTGCTACCACCCCATGTCAGGGTGGACCTGGGGACACCAGCAATTAAGAGGTGGTTCCTCGCTCCTCAAAACCTCCTGATCAGAGGCCTTGCTGTTGGACGTAGTTTATCGTCATACCCAGGACGTCTTGCCTAGTGGATGAGCGGAAAGAGACCGCGTGGTCGGAGTTGTCAGGAGTTGTTCAATTCTGATTTTTTTCTATCATGGGAGAGCTCAGTGGAATCGCCATGATTAAGGATTTCGTCTCAGATCTTACACGCAATTGACTTCTGCATTCATATAATGCAGAAAATAAAGATTTACTGTTTGAATCGAGGGTCATGTTTGGTAGGCTCTCCATGGAAGTTTAAAAGCCGGTCGAAATTCAACTTTTCGGGTATCCTTTGTCCCAATTTTGGCACAACCTTCTAAGTTTGCACTCTTTCGGATTTACATCTGCACATTATTCAACAACAGAAAAAGTTCTGAAAAATTCCTTGGCAAACATCTTATTGTTTATGGGATCGTATTTTTCTTTTTTCCACTTCAATCTCGTTTGAATGATTTATTGCAATGACTCACGGGCCGAACTCATCACTCAGATAGTTAGGTAAAGACAACTCACAACAATATGGTAGACCTCAACTACTGAGGTTGTCAGCATCCTAAAATAGCACCGAAAATTACCATATCATATTTGGGCTTTATATGACGGATCAAAGGCCCTTAACGTTGGCAGCAGTAACAGCATTGATCAGTTGCCGCTGCATCTTATACAGGGTGCGATGGATAAATTGTCGCCTAAATGATGCAATAATGAAAATAACACTGACATCTCATTTTAACTGATATACAGGGTGCGATGGATAAATTATCGCTTAAATGACGCAATAATGAAAATAATACTGATATCTCATTTTAACTGATATACAGGGTGCGATGGATAAATTATCGCCTAAATGACGCAATAATGAAAATAATACTGATATCTCATTTTAGCTGATATACAGGGTGCGATGGATAAATTATCGCCTAAATGACGCAATAATGAAAATAATACTGATATCTCATTTTAGCTGATATACAGGGTGCGATGGATAAATTATCGCCTAAATGACGCAATAATGAAAATAATACTGATATCTCATTTTAACGGATATACAGGGTGCGATGGATAAATTATCGCCTAAATGATGCAATAATGAAAATAACACTGACATCTCATTTTAACTGATATACAGGGTGCGATGGATAAATTATCGCCTAAATGACGCAATAATGAAAATAATACTGATATCTCATTTTAACTGATATACAGAGTGCGATGGATAAATTATCGCCTAAATGACGCAATAATGAAAATAATACTGACATCTCATTTTAACTGATATATTTACCAAAATTGCACAAAAATATCTTGAGATACTAAAGAGCAAATTTATTCAATAAAATCGCCATTGGCTACAACTTCGGAATCCCCTGCAACTCTTCTAGATGTTATCCTTATTTGATTTGGGGAATGCTGCCATAATCTTTGACTTCAGTTCATCTTTGGTGTTATAATGAGTTTTGTTGATATCTCACTCAACTGCGCTCCACACAAAATAATCTTGGGGAGGGTGCAACCTGGGGAGTTAGATGGCCAGATGTGGTCGCAGAAAATGACAGGGTTCTCCTGCATGGGTGGCATGGTACAGAGTCCTGTTGTCAGATATAGGGTGTTCCAGGAGCCACCCGCTTGACCTAGTTTAGTACAACCTCTTCAAGGCACTTCATGTAGGCCTCCTTGTTGAGTCTGAGGCCCGTGGGAAGATAAAAGGAGGCATAACGTCGCCATCATTGGTGATCACTCCAAACACCTTCTTAAACACCATTAGACTCATCCAACTCTCTCCGAATCTTTGCACTTTTTTCAGATTGACACCCAAACATTCTGAAATGTTCGTACTGTAGCCTTGGGCGAGAATGTCAAGCAATACATGACGTTTCCAAACTTCGGGCGGAGTGAATAGCGTCATGGCGCTCATTTTCTTACAGAGAGTGCCCAACTGACCCTACAAAACTGTGCAGACGACAAAATCAAAAACAAGCAAGGAGCATGCGCAAAATTGAAAATATAGCATGACCTCATTTTACCCATTGCGTCCTATATATATATATATATATATATATATATATATGTGTGTGTGTGTGTGTGTGTTTGTGTGTGTGTGTGTGTGTGTGTGTGTGTGTGAAAAGTGCTCAATATCTGTGATAGAGCTAACATCTTTTGTCTGATGATCGCAAAAGTGTGAAACACAGGGTTACAAACTAATCTTCATACAACTGAATATATATATATATATATATATATATATAGATAGATAGATAGATAGATATAGATGCGTGTGTGCGTGTTAACGATTCAAGTTCTTGGCATGAAAAAAATTATGAAGTCGCAGAGACCATCAGTGCTGTAGAGCGTTCGATTATATGTGAGTATCTCATATCTATATTTTTGTGACATAGTAAGATAAGTCTAGCAAGTTTTTTATATTTAAAAATGCTTATATGACATAAATGGTTGATCAGTTCTTTGAGGCCACGTCTTTTAACAGGTTCTAGCCTTTTCCTAACTTGTTCTCATTATCATTTCCTTTCAGATAAATGATGACAAACATCAAAAAGCTAACACAGCCAACGAAGAGCCACGCTTTAATCGTTTCCTTACAGGCAGGTCATGCCGATTTATATATAGCTCGCTTTCTCAAAGTTAAACGGCTATATGTTGTCAAAATTTGCATAAAGCTGGAAGCCACTGACTGGTAATTTATAGCAGTTGTTAATATAAAACGCTTGCTAAGGCTCCTAACACTAACGATCGAGAAAATGGTTCGAAATAATTATTCGAAAAACATTTATGCTAACTATAAATTCTATCTATATTCTGAGATGAGGTATTATGTACATTATTTACATTATTCGGACTATTATCCTCATCTTTGTTGCCATATTTATTACAACGTTTCCGCCTTTCAGTATCTGTCTATATTTCTGAGATAATTTACATTATTCGGACTATTGTCCTCATCTTTGTCGCCATATTTATTACAATGTTTCCGCCTTTCAGTATCTGTCTATATTTCTGAGATGAGGTATTATGTACACTATTTACATTATTCGGACTATTGTCCTCATCTTCGTCGCCATATTTATTACAACGTTCCGACCCTTCATTATCTGTCTATATTTCTGAGATGAGGTATTATATACACTATTTACATTGTTTGAACTATTGTCCTCAACATTGTCACCATATTTATTACAACGCTTCGGCCGTTGTACGCTCCGACCTTCTTCAGGTGGTTGAAATGTCGAACCGGGCCCTTTTTTTCATCACTGGGGTAGACTGTTCTAGTTCCACGTGTCATGTTTAATGGATGTCAGTTATCAGTTATCTCCTGTTAATTTCCCTCTGAAAGTTCTCCACTGCCTTAACCGGGTATTGAACTCACACTCTTTATGTCCTGTCCCTGGATCTAACTAACGCCTTTATCCACTCTACCATGTGTTTAACCCAGTGAGCGAAATAAAGGGTTCTTTTCGACATTCCAACCACCTGAAGAAGGCTGGGGCGTACAACGGCCGAAACGTTGTAGTAAATATGACGGCAAAGATGAGGACAACAGACCGAATAATGTAAATAGTGAAGTATAAATTGTCTGAATGAAAATTATTCGAAAGGACAATTATACTAAATGATAATTATTCAAAATACTTATATTTGAAATATGAGTGGGGTCTTGCTTTGAAATAGTCAATTCTGATTTACCTAGTACTAATAACGCCCTTGAAGGATGGCATACAGCTTTTTTGCATCAAGTTTCATCCCATCAACCCACAATATGGAAATTCTGAGACGCTCTTAAAAGAGAACAAGACTTGCAAACGTAAGAGCGGGTTGCCAAAATATCAAGAGCGCTGACGTAAAAAGAAAACTTCGTGGCTTCCTTTAACGTGTAATCTTCAGTAGTTGACTATTTGCGTGTAGTATCCTATAACTTAAGGTTTTAAGGATTTTTTCTTACTATATTGTTTTATTAAAGATATATTCGTATTTCAAATAATTATTTGTGTATTTCCTCTTTTAATTTTTATATTTTCTCTTCCATTTTTATTGCAATAAAGAATTTTGAATTTCGAATAATAATCATTTAGTACAATTGTCCTTTCGATTAATTTTCATTTAAATTACAATTTGAATAAATGTTTTTTGAATAATTGTTTTCAAACAGTTATTTTGAAACAATGATCAGATTTTGAAACAATTTATCAGAATAAATGAATTTACAAAAAACGTGCTGAAAATTATTGATAAGAACCCCAGAAAGTTAATTAACACCAATGCTAAGGAGATCACAGTTTCAAAATACTCCTAAAGAGTAAAAAATCTTTATGCAGAGACCCTAACGACGTTCCACCGGTCATGCACACAATGTTGCGACGGTTGTGGGATTCGTGAGCAATGAGGGAGATGCTATACATTCCCATTTCTTACCTCAGGGCTTAAAGGTCGATTCTGCTGACTATAAGGATGTATTGGAGAGGGCGGTGTGCCTTTGAATAGAAGGCGTGGGAAAGGAAAACTATACCTGTGTTGTCTCATAAGACCAAGACGGCCCCAAAATGAATGTGTTACCATCTCCACGATCATGACGCCCCAAACATATGGGCTCCTAGCTCGCCAGACCTAAATCTGTAGTAAAATCGATAGAGAAGCCAATCAACGCCACAATCTATATATATATAATTGTAGCCTCTGTCTGTCTGTTTATTATCGAACTCTTCGTAGGTTTTTGGAGATAGACCCCCATAATTCTGAAATTTCATTACCCAGGGTACTTAGATAAGTATATTTCATTTTGATCCAAGGGGATCCCCGCGGAGTACAAAGACCACACTGATTTTTTTTTCAGTTTGATTTACATCGATAAGTATATTTCCTCTTGATCAAAGAGAGTCCCCGCGGACACAAACCTCCCATTGATATTTTCCCTTTGATTTAAATTAAATTTAAATTTGAACAATGGAATGACTCCTATCCAAAATATAAAACGAGAAAGCCAGAAGATGGAGGTCACATCGGCAAGATCATTGAGTCCTCAAAAACAATGTGTGACACGCAGTAAGGCGCAGGTAATTCGGCTAGTAACACTATAAAATCTCTCCAGTCGGCCATAACAAGCGCAATGGGTACAATAGATAAAAACCATCTGATTCAGCCATGTCAACGTTTCAGATTTCGTATTGAAGCAATCATCAGTACTAACGTTCGATTCGGGAAGAGTCTTGAGATGCTATCTTTTTTTCCAAATATAGTTCTTCTGTCATGACATACGTCTTTTACTAAGTTTATGAATACCCTGAGCAATCATGTATATATAGATATAAACAATAATGTTATTTTGCTATTGCATTTTATTTTAATTACCTGAGCTCTCCACTAAGGTAGGATGTCTTAAAAGGTTTGTTTTATGTGGGGAGCCAAGATAATACACCGACCACACCTCTCCCGCAAGATTGGAATCCCCAGGACCGGGTGCCTTTTCTATCTTAATTGAGGAGAAAACGGGACTTCGATAATAAGATACTATAGTGGCATCGATTAGAGAGATAATTATGAATTCTATTTGGTTCGAATTGTATAAGGTATATCAACAAATGTTGTTATTATTTTCTTGTTATTATTATATTTAGATAGATAGATAGATAGATAGATAGATAGATAGATAGATAGATAGATAGATAGATACAGAAAGAAATAGATAGATAGATAGATAGATAGATAGATAGATAGATAGATAGATAGATAGATACAGAAAGAAATAGATAGATAGATAGATAGATAGATAGATAGATAGATACAGAAAGAGATAGATAGATAGATAGATAGATAGATAGATAGATAGATAGATAGATACAGAAAGAGATAGATAGATAGATAGATAGATAGATAGATAGATAGATAGATAGATAGATAGATAATTTATTCATTTGAAAATATAAAAAAGTATATTTCTTCTTCAGAAAACAAATTATTATGTAAGTTTCCTGTTTCAAAATCAAAAGATGTTTACACTTACGATTTTCCTTAGTGAAAATCGTCAATGTTTTAAAATTCTGAAAACGTTACTTTCACCAAAAGTTTATAAAATTCAAGAAACATTCTATTATTCATGTATGAGAGAGTGTGTTGTGTGATTTAACAAGTGAGAAAGAAACAAAAGAAAATGTCAAGCAACGTTATTTTCCTTATGAAATTAAGCGTACCATTCAGAAAAAAAAATGACTTGTCTAAGGAATACTCATCTATTAAAAATATCTTCCCAAAATGCATTTCTTTTTTTTTGTGAGAGGTCAAGTCAATTTAAGGAGTACCACAAAAGTGGTACGTAACGTTTAAACAAACATATACGATTTCGCAACCATTGTTAAAAAGCAAGAGCTAGCAACTTTTGCATCAGTCTAAAATATATGCTGGTCGTCTGAAGGTTTTGGGAGATACGGTTTTTTAAGCACTTTGATTTCAACCTTCATTCCTTTAAACGTATACAGAGATATTTTTTTGCAGATAAGTTCGTGTCATGCTTCTATATGCGCTTAGGATCAATGTGAATACCACCAGGCTGTAAAGTGAATGTGTAAGGTGTGGTGTATACATTTGCATATTTTCGAGAAGTTTGTCATAATCTAATTCTTGCTTTCGTATCCCATCATGCCACTTTGAAAATTATTTATTCAAACACACATATCGATAAAACGAAAAATCCTAGTCGCGCCTTGCATGTTTGAAGGTCTAATCACAAACCGATTGGGTTTCACCTACATTCACCAGAGTCAAATTTTCAACGACATATTTAAAATAATAATTACATTATAATTTCACCGATATATTTGAAATAATAATTACATTATTAAAAAATAAATCAACATCATTTATCCACTTTCGTTCTGTAGAAATTAAATTACGTCACTTAGCATGTTCCATAATTGTATTACACACACACACACACATATATATATATATATATATATATATATATATATATATATATATATATATATATATATATATATATATATATATATATATATTGAACGATAAAAATTATTAAAAGAATCAATTAAAATCTTCAGACATACTGGGTTGTAGATTAATATTCTTATGCTTTTATTATTATTATTTCATTTAGATTCCTCGACTAGTTTCGGCCAACATGGCCATCATCGGGTGAGAAAAAATATCTCTGCTTGCTGTAGCAGTAAACATATATATATATATATATATATATATATAGAGAGAGAGAGAGAGAGAGAGAGAGAGAGAGAGAAATAATTAGGAGGATTTGAGATAATTATAATTAAGTAATTCATCGAATCTAGAAGAAACCTCAACAGAATTCAGAGTGCACTGGACGGCCGTTTCATCCTATATTTGGGACACATCAGCAGGGCGCATCCACTACCATATATATGTATATATTGAATAAGTTGGAAAATGATTCCTGGATAATATATATATATATATATATTTGAACTTTATTTCAATCCTTCAAGAGCTTCCGATCATTCAATTGAATGCAGAAAGCACTGAACGGCCGTTTCGTCCTATATTTGGGACTCATCAGCAGTGCGCATCCACTACCCAGAATTGAAACCCGAACAGTTAGGACAGGAGGCAAACGTGACGAAGAGGTAACGAATTAGACTCGATATAGCGCCGCTCGATCACAAATTCCGCGGTGGAACTTCTCCGAGTTTCTCTTTTGCCCAGAGGACTGTTAGTACGGTTGGTATGGCGTTTATTATTATTAAGAGCTACAAGGGACAGGAAAATGTGGAGGGCTTGATCGTCTACAGGTACTATTGTCGCCGTCGTTATATATTTGATAAAGTCCAATATGTCGATATGTATCGTATGTAGATAAGAGTTAACCTACTTAAATATACCCACCATTTTTTTTTTTTTTTTTTTTTTTTGAATAAGGTAAAGGAATAAAAAATTGAATAACATTTAAACCCAAAAAATGTGTTTGATACTTTTTTAAATGACGTTTCAGTTTGCATTCGAAATCATCGGGGAAAACTTCACAAAGTTGCGCTGAAAAAAGAGTGTAGACACGTTGGATCCAATTACGTTCTCGTTCCCAAGTCGCACTAAGTAACTTCTGGTTACTTTGTACCGTAACTTTAGTATCTCGTGGTGCCACCGAATGACCTGCGTCTTATTTGTTTACAGCCGTTTTCGGTGTCTGTTCCAGCGTGAGGCTTTCAAATAATTGGTCGGAGGTGACGTCACAGTAGCAGGAGCAGTGCCCGAAACTCTTGTCCTTTTTAGAGCAATACACTGCATTGAAATACACTTTTTAACATAAACTTTGATACTGAGATAAAAGCATGTCTTTAGACAATCATATATTCTGATTTGAAATCAGTATTCAAAATTGTTCTACCCTGCCCTTACTCAACATTCAGACTGGGTAATCCCGGGGATTGTCGCCCTGCGGCAGTACATTCCTAATTACACAAAAGAGGAAACGTTACTGTGATACCGACACCTGCCTGACTGGTCGAAGTGACCGAGCAATTATTGTCCATGGCTATTATATACGCTTATCGGGACTCCACATTAAAAACAACTTCGTCCCACATCCTACATAGGTGTAGGTTGCTAAATACTGTCTTTACCCAATCATTGGTCTGGAATCAAACTGTAGTATTTATTCTCTTTTCGTTTTACAAATTTCTTTGGTCTATATATAAACCTATGGAAATTCCTACATTAAACAGTTTGTAGCATATTCCCACCCACGACAGTAGAAAGTTGGGTAAAGTGACATAGCCATCGAGCTGGGATCAAAGTATAGTATCTGTTCTCGTCTCTAACGAGTGTGGAAATTTCGTCCCTATTATTCATACCCTGAATGTTGCTTATGTCATTATTAACTCTTTAAGTTACACATGGCATACGTTTTAACTGTTGATGCTATTTCGAAGTTCTCACGTGATGTGTTTTCTGTTACTTGGCACAATTCTTTATTTCTTATTCAATGCACAAGGTTCGAAGGAGTGTGGTCTTCGCCATTCAAAGCCATTTATAGCCATTGATTTTAGCCGTCCTGAGTATGACGATAAACTACATCCGCGTCCTGGGTAAGACGATAAGCTAATTCCGACACCAAGGCGGTTTTGAGAAGCTTGGAACCACCTCTTAATTGCTGGTGTTCCCAGATGCGCCCTGACCCGGGGTGGTAACACCAGTTAGGGTCCCAGCTATGGACAATTAGTTAACCCCCCCCCCCCAAACGAGTGCCAAAACACTATGAAAGTGTAAAAATAAGTTTTAATACCAGAAATACTTCGAAAAATTATTACCAGAAATAGATTTTTGAAGGAAAAAATATTAGCAGAAATGGATTTTTTGAAGGAAGGAATATTAGCGGAAATAGATTTTTGGAAAAAAATATTAGCAGCAATAAAAATCTTGTCGGCATTAAATGACCCATTGAGGTGTTGATATGCCGTAAAATAAACCAAACCAAACCATTGATTTTAAAAAGGTTCACAGTTTCTTTATTTCTGAACGGGTTTGGTGCCATGCATGACATTCAGAAATGATGGCTTTCAGATGAAAGTTTCGATCTGACAAAGCTGGCTTTGTGTTGCATCTTGTTACCATAAGGAGATAAATCGATTTATCCGGCCTTCGATTAACGTGTAGTATCTGTCTTCGGGCGCACAAATTACATTTTATCTCTCAATTGTTTCTGTCTTCTGTCAGGACACAACAATTAAACGATGGAAATTTACTAATGTAAGGAAAAACTGATGTATTTTTGGTATGCAAATTAATGTCATATTGCAAAATAATGAAGATTAATATGTTGACTTATTGAAGCAAAAATGTAATTTTAATTTTATTTAAAATTTTAATAATATTATAAGGTTGGAATCTGAGCGCAAAGCAAATTGAAAAATAGCATCTTCCATCCTTTTCTCCATTTCATCTTTCGTTCTTTTTTTTTTCGTTTCTTTTATATTCTTTAGTCTTCCCTTAAATTCTTCTTTTTGTTTGTTTTTTTAAATTTATTTATTTATTTATCTTTTACTCGTCCATTCCTTTCTTTTTCTTTGTTATTCTTTCTTTCTTTCCCATCTTGATTTTACTTTCTTCCTCTCTCTCTTTTTATTATGTTTCTTTCTTTATTATTTTCTTTTTTATCTTCTTTCTTTCATTCTTTCCTTCTTTCTTCCTTTCTTTCATTCTTTCCTTCTTTCTTTCTTTGTTCCTTTCTTTCTTTACTTCTTTCTTTCTTTATCTTTTTATTCTTTCTTTCTTTATGTATTCTTTCTTTCTTTCTTTCTTTCTTTCTTTTCATCGCACCACACATTTCTATGCCATATTTCTTCCTCACAATGATAAAAGAAGAAGAAGAAGAATTCATTTTTATTTCGCTTACACACATAGACCACGTAGAATAATCATCAGTAGAATTAATAATAATAATAATAATAATAATCATAATAATAATAATAATAATCATAATAATATGAAGAATGGCGTCTTAACTGAAACAAAATGATATGTGCAACACAAGAGTAAGCCATTAGAATCAACTGAGTCAAATAGCATATTGACAAAACTGTGGAATGTGCTCTCTGCAGAATGTGTCAACCATCAGGAGAGACTGTGAGTCACATCGTAAATGAATGTGGCATATTGGTATAACGAGGGTAAAAACATGACAAATACAGGGGGGAGTAGACAACGGCAACTATCGCGCCTATTGGGTAGTGGGTGCTCTGAAGAGCAAAGGTCTGGAACACAAACAACTTGCATTACTGGAAAATGGTCGAATGGTTCTAGGAAAATCAAAGCAAACCGTCTGGGTTTTCATGTCAGCCGCTTTAGCCGTGACACGTTGTGAATTTTGAAAATTCCATTCAAGATATTTTTCTAATTAATTGTTGAATATATTTCAAACGCCATTTCTATCGTATTTAAAGCAGTCTTTGTTTTTTTTTTTCTTTTCGTTCTACGTGCTTCGAGGACGTGGAGTGTGTCGTGAATGTTACAAAAACGCGATTATTATCAAACATTATGGATCTTATGTCGATAGGAATATCATGTGGGTTCGATTTCACCTTTGGTTAGTTATTTTACAAAATAATCTTGTGGTGGTATAACCAAGGTAAACAGAAATTAGAGTTAAAATAGAATAGTAATAAATAAATAATAAATAATTGTATAATAGCGATAAATAGTATAAAATATAACAGGCTTAGATCATTTTATATTTAATAATAACATTTTGTATATATTAATATTTTATATATAATAATACTTTATATATAATAATTTTTTATATATAATAATATTTTATATATAATAATTTTTATATATAATAATATTTTATATATAATAATATTTTATATATAATAATTTTTCAAGATAATAACATTTTATATATAATAATATTTTATATATAATAATTTTCTTGATTTTGAAAGAATAATTTTCTGTTGGTATTACCGCATGCAAGGCAATAAAGCCACTAAGACACAAGGGGCGTGGAAGAATTAAGAACAGAAATATTAATAATGAGCAGGAAGAGAAAAGAGTAATCAGGGAGACAATGGAGATTAACATTGCATTTAAATTTTTGCAGTTTAAAGTTGACTGGAAAGCATGGAGCTGGAAGGGAGTTCCACAAGCGAGAAAAGAAACTGCTTTTATAGAATTTGCAGTTACATTTCGCCTGAAAGTATTTATAGAAAAGATACAGGGAGGCAACCTTACGGCGGTGGGAAAATGTCTGAAGACGAGTCGCCAGATCAGGACCAGTAATATTGCTGATTCTTCTTTGTATTTTATCAAGGAGCTCAAGGTAAATAACAGGGGCAACGGACTATATGGGGCAGCAATATTCTAAGCATGGACGAATGTTAAACTTATAGACGATATGCAAGATATGTTCTAGAGAGAAAAAAGTGTCTAGCACGACACAGCGAACCATCTTTTTTAGCAGCTGACCAAGCAACGTACTCAGTGTAGTCTTTCCACTTCTTGAGAGCTGAGTACGTTAGCCCAAGAAGATGCAACGTGTCACTTTCCTGGAGGTAAGCAACAGCCAAGTTGATGAAAGGCAGAAGAAGGTCTCAGAAGAAGGCAGAGGAAGGCAACAGAAAAACACTCCCCTATCTTTCTGAAGATGTCATGGTATCTCATTTGAAGAAATTAGGGTGTGGGTGTTCTTTTGTATTTTCTGCCTTGTGCAATTTTGGCTTCCTCAAAGTTTCCCCTATTTTTTCTTTTTCTAAGACGTGTCATCTTTTTTGTCATTGAATCCGTCCGTGTCTTTTGCTAAACTGTAACTCTATTTTTTTTTTTTTTTATGGTAATCATTTTTGAAAACTTGTCTATATCTCTGAGATGAGGTATTATGATTACTTGCATTATTTACATTATTCGAACTGTTATCACCATCTTCACTGTCATGTTCGAAAATTCCAATCACCTGAAGAAGGCCGGGACGTACAACGGCTGAAACGTTATGAATATGGCAATGAAGATGAGGATAACAATCTGAATAATATAAATAATGTAAATGTATTTTAAATTTACAACGTTACTGTTTCATCGTCTTTTCTTTTTATCATAAATAAAGCAACTCATTGGCGTACTGTTTTATCTTGCTAGTGGTGACCGATACTAATACACCTAATGGTGGAAGGCGTTGACATTATGGTATAACACTCCTAAAATCAATTGATTAAATTTTACTACCTAAATTAATTGATCTACTCGTACAAAAGAATGCGTTTTATTTTTTGTGTATCATCATTCGTTACACATCGTAAAGACACGACATGATGCATTATAATCTTGGAAGTGATGTCGCTATTAAAACAAAGATATTGTCAAATCAATCGCTGACTTCTTAAAGAGTTAACTGTACTTTATTTTTTATTTACAAATGACTTTGCTTACGTCATCGTTAACTGTGTGCTATTACGAATTAGAAAAAAGACGGCATCAGTAGTACGCAGTTATTGATGACGTAAGGGCAGTTTCAAACATGACATTTGTAAATAAAACCAAAGTACAGATTTCACATTGTATTAATATTATAAACATCAACCCACTTCTACAAAAATGATAAAATTCAATATTTTTCGTGTCTGGAAAAATATCAAAAGTTTGAATAAATGATAATCTGCAAAATCTATGCCCCCCCACCACCACAACCGGAAAAAGAATATTTTTAAGAGCCGACCAGTAAATTTTAAGTGCTGGTAAAAATATAAAAATATTTACAAAAAGAAGAAAAAGACTACTGGAATGGAGATAACAAAAGATTCTTCTGGTTTCTTGCTTCCCCATCGGCAACGACCTTCAAAAATTTAAGCTGATTTGCCATCTTCTGTCCTCCCGAAATGTTATTGTCCTTTCTCCTCGCTAAACTTTTCTCATTCTCTTTCACTCCCAGTAACCCCTTGCGTCTTAGTGGCATTATCGCCATCCTTGAGCTTAAATGTTTAAAATAAATAATGAGTATATAAACATCTACCGTCATAACATTTCAACTCCCTAATAATTATCATTTATACGTCACTTCAGCAAAAAAGCAAGCGTCACGTGGATGATAATTTTACATTTACATTATTCTTCTAATGGGTGGTTGGCGTACTGTACGCATATAGCCTCAAGCGAGCTTTTTCGACTATAATTGAGCCAGCCAACCGTTTTCAATTTGCCGTTAAATATCCAAATATGAAATTGTTTCTTCGGTGCTGGCCAATTTTAAGCAGAAAATGTGAATTGGAAGATTTCGTAAAAATAAGAGTGATTTTTTTTTTTTTACATTTTGAAGAAATTTTTGTAAATTTTTCCTTCGTTGTCTTTGTTGTTGTTGTTGTTTGTTTCGCTTTGTAAGTGTACGGCACTGTAACTTTGAGAGCAAAGGAAGGTAACTCCTTTTAGAGACGAAATAAGATTCAAGTGCAGCAGAAAATTCTATGACATCATAACTATATGTTTAAGGATATAAGATTTAATGATATCATAAGATTTAATGAAATAAGATTTAATGATATAAGATTTAATGATATCATAAGATTTAATGAGATAAAATTTAATGATATCATAAGATTTAATGAAATAAGATTTAATGATATCATAAGATTAAATGATATAAGATTTAATATCATAAGATTTAATGAAATAAGATTAACGATATCATAAGATTTAATGATATAAGATTTAATGATATCATAAGATTTAGTGAAATTGTGACACCCGTACTGGTCCCGGCACCATTTGTGACACCCGACCTCTGTTCAGTCACGACGCCAATATGTGACGTCGGTCCTTTGTGACGGGCTAACCCTGGGATATCGGTTGAAGTCTTGTTGGGTTCTAGCACCAACTTGTCGTACTCGGCTCGCTTCTAACGCCTGGTCACCGAAGCAACTGCTTTGATCTCGATTCAACCTACCCACGTTGTGATTTGATCTTAGGTTGACGAGATCAATCAGACGTCGGGCCGTAGTGCCAGCCGAATCCGGGTCAAGGTGATACTGCACAATAAATGTAGACAAAAAAAACAAAAGCACAAACAACAACTTCAAGGCGAGCGACTGGTTAGGAATAGTGATTAATTTTATGTCGGTTTGTTGAGTTACAGGAGTGCGTCTCTCTCTTTCTCTCCCAGCCCGAAGAAAAAAAAAGTGGATTGTAACACTTTTTTGCGTTCTTAGCTACTTCTAGATATCTGGGTTGTTTTTCAATAAATCGTCTCTGGTGGAGAATATAAGTCAGACTTCTATAATTTGTTCTTGGTTAGAAGTCTAAGTCGAAAACTTATCTTGGTGAGAAATCTAAAGTCAGACTTCAACAAATTTGTTCTTGGTTAGAAGTCTAAGTCGGAAGGCATGGAATCGTGCGGTCACCTGTGCGAAGCGTTATGTATCCGAGCCCCCTTGTCTCTTGGGCTCGACTGGATCTCTCTGCGAACTGCACTGCACTGCTCTCTCCTTACTGTACTGTGCTGTAACTTCACTCTGTCCTGGACTCTCTAAAACACCCGAAGACGTTTGCTTATATGGACGCCGATCAAAACCTGGCGTGGGGTCGGACGTGTTGTGGCCACCACGTTGATTTCAAACCCCCAATAAGGATTTCCTTTGTTTTCGGTCAGAAATATTTATCATTTTCCATTTTTGGAAATCTTCTTCCACTACCACCCTCTTCTGATCTCATATGGGTATCTCACCATACTTTAGAGGGCGTCAACGGTTTTCCCACTTCCTCGCAGTAACATCTCACACCTATCCTCTCAATGGGCGGTGGCAGGCCTCCTCCCTGCGTCACATGATCACCTCCGCCTGGCTATTCGGCCAATAGGCGTCAAATGATAATCTCAATTTTTATCCAACTTCACGGCATATGGAATTCCTCAATCAAGTTTTTCGCCAACATTAAGTGGAGGAATTTTGGCGAAAATTGGGTTAATTAAGAAAGACACAATAACATGGCTTTTGTTATCACAAACGATTTTCAACAGAACACAGATGCCCTGTCCAGCCGACCTCTCCTCGATCCAGGGCCGGACTCTGTGTGCGGTCGGCAGAGGACCCATTAAATCATTTCCTGATAACACAAGTCTTGGCCACCATGACGCAGTAAATGTTTTATCTGCCCAAAAGCTCTGGAATTCATCAAATAATTTTTACGACAATGACCATCAGAATTTTTGTGGGTGGCCTTTTTTTTTCTTTTATCATCTAAGTTGTTAAGTCTTGTCCCTCTGTTTTCTTTCTTTTCTTTCTCTTTTTCCTTCCTTTGTCCTCGCAGAGAATTTGGCATATCTCAGCATCAAACTTCAACGAGAAAGTAAAAATGATTATCTTGATTCGCACTTGAAAATAACAAAACAAAAAACCCCTTCAACGATTCTTGTTTTGGGAAAATAACAAAACAAAAAGAATATCGCTCAGTATGTCTTTCGTTATATCTATCGGTCTAAGTTATCGCTCAGTATGTCTTTCGTTATATCTATCGGTTTAAGTAATCCCCGTAATTAACTTCTGTGGTTAATTAATTGGTTAATTAACCTGCCGTTTCTAAATAGTGTTACAAAATAAGATTTAATTATATTATAAGATTTAATGATATAAGATTTAATGATATCATAAGATTTAATGAAATAAGATTTAATGATATCATAAGATTAAATGAAATAAGATTTAATGATATCATAAGATTTAATGATATAAGATTTAATGATATCATAAGATTTAATGAAATAAGATTTAATGATATCATAAGATTAAATGAAATAAGATTTAATGATATCATAAGATTTAATGAAATAAGATTTAATGATATAAAAAGTTATAAAAATTTGGAAACAGTCTCAGGTTCGTAAAGCATAAAAAGAGACAAAATGAAAAGCTCGTTACATTTCTCCGATTTGCCTTGTTCGGTGTTAGATATTTCCGTATTTTCACCTGCTTAGCCTCCACAATGTTTTTATCCTACGATACCCTCGACGTCTTTCTGGAATCATCCACAGCTTTCATTTGTATGTTTATTCCAACTTAATCATTGCAAGTTTCTGAAAATCAGCAGCACCTTCCACAGTATCCTCGCAGATTCCAGCAACACCGTAATCTGATAGTTATCAATTCTTGGATTTTAAATTCATCCAATGTCGATTCTAGTGTTGTTCCACTGTTCCAAGTGTGCTTGCTATTATAGGCATGACTGTAACCTCCTTTAGCTTTTACTCCATCTAGAAAGACACGAACAGACACGGATCATTTACAGGTTGGTGCAACTTATCAAATAGCCTCTTCTCGTTTAACATTAAAAAGGAAAAGAAACCGCTTCACTGAACCGTAACGTTCGTTTTTTTTTCTTTTTCTTTTTAGAGACACTCCCTGAGTTTTAAACAATTGAACTGACAGCGGCTTATATATAGATCACAGTTATTTCGCCACATTTCGACAGTTACGAATCCAGCTCAATGTTATTGCGAACATCTCGACCTACTTGTAAAGCAACTGAATACCTCTATGATATACCCATCTGCAAGCGACCGTGAAACATCCAGGAGATAGAGTGATTTTAACCCTGTACAAGGCACAGGAGCCACTCGAGGTAGAAAATTACAGAGTAAGAGACACAGTTTATGCGGATATGTGAAGATAATGGTTAATCCTAGACTTGAACAGGTTAAGATTGTAGTTATTGGGAAAGCATCATCTTGGGAGCCGGTATCACTAAGCAGCGGTTCGCGGGAAGAAGCAACTCTGTCCCTCTTGCCTTGAATGTCTTGTGAGTGTCAAATTTTCTAAGCCCTCTTTCCTCATTATGTACCCTAGACCGTCTCTTTCTGATGCTAAGTATAAGTGTCCTTTTTGTTCCTATTTTCTCTAAAACTTCCTCGTTTCTTATATGTTCAGTCCATGTTATTCTCATAATCCTTCTGTAGAACTACATTCCTGTTGTCATAAGTCTTTTTTCTAGGTTACTCAAAAAATCTTCTTGAAAAGAATACACCATGATAAAAAGGCCTTACACTTGATCAATCCAAAGTATTATCATCAAAATGTTTATGTTATTATTAAGAGGAAAGACCAAAGTATTTTTTATTTTTTATTAACTTTTTAATCCTTTCTAGGGGGTTCATAATTTTGGATAAATATCTTATTTTCTTGCATCAGCGGGTGGGCCAAAGATTTTATTTTAAATAGGAATTTTTAGAGTCTTTTTTAGCATTACGAACAGATTGTTTCCAAAATTCTTGCAAGAATCAAATAATTGTTGGATTTTAATGAAATGTTCTGAACTTATTGACAAATGAATGAAATTATTTTATTTTATTTTTTTTTAGAAAATCGTGGAAAAAATATTTTATTTTACATCTGTTACTCCCCACTTATTTTATTTTATGAAATTTTGAGAAAATAAATTTAACCCCGCTTAATGTTTATATTAGTTAAAAGCAGAAGTCCTCGGAAAATTTCAATCATCAATTACCTTTTGTAAAACAGGACCCCCAGTTACCGAAAATCGGCTCTGAATCGTAAAATAAAAATGCAATAAAGATATTGTTTAATTAGAAAAACTTTTAATTGCTTTCATGAATAAGATATATCATGAACACTATTCATTTTTGATGAATAATAAAAAATTTATTTCTAATAATTTATAAAGTTTTAAATGTTTTAAATTTCTGTATTATTTTCTCCCGGATAATACGGATGTCCATACATGACATTAAAGATTAAAGATACGGATGTCCATACATGACATTATCCAAAAATAAGTGATAACTATATTAAAATTAAAATCAAAGTACTTAAAATTTAATAAAACATTAAATTATGAAGAATGTTTCCTATTTTTTAAAGATTACTGGGTAGATAAAAATTATATAAAAATGGCGCTCACTTTATATTCCTCAAGTAAATTTTACAGATATATTCACCGTAGAGAAAACTACATAAACTTCCGTTTTCCAAGTTGTAAACCTCTTAACAAACAATCACTATCGTGCCTAAAATGCATTTATGCAATATTTTAAATTCAAGTAACATTTCTTTCAAATCAGATTAATTAAACTTTAAGTCACCTAATATTTCTCAAGTTTCAGTGAAGTTTATTTTATTTTTTAAAGATTTTTAATAAAGATAAATTAGCCATTTTATCAATTTCAGCCAATTCAAATACATTTTCGGCCGGTAATTTGATCAGGTCCGCGGTTGAGTTTGGGTCCGTCGCCCGGGACGCAGAGATAAAAAAAAATAGTTAAATATTCTTCTCTTGCTGATAGAATTTTTTTTTCTTTACTCCTGTGTCAGGGGAGACTTCTGGGGTTATTGACCCTCGTTCGATGGCGCTCCTTCGGAGGATTGGCGCGATTGCGTCTCGATTTTGGGACGGGCCTCGCGAAACGGAGTGGCTCTTACAGCATGTCTTACTGGCGATGGTTCGGGGTAATGCTTTCTCCATCATTGCGGTTGGCAGAGGATAAAAAAAAAATCATAGTTACTTTGTTCAAACTTTTTTTTTCAATAATAAAAGCCAATTCAAATTAGTTTTGAAATACAGCAAATATTAAATGTATGGAAATATTAAATGTCATCTATTAGCTTGAAATTAAAACTAAAATAAAAGCTTAAAGATAGATGTTTGATTTCTAAAAATTCATTTTAAACTTTAGATATCGTAAATCTGTGGAGGCACCTGGATAAATATATTTGAAAAAAAAAGTATGAAGACATATCTTCTCCCGTTGGCTATGGGTTAAATAGCAGATTTGACTGCTCTCTCTCTCTCTCTCTCTCTCTCTCTCTCTCTCTCTCTCTCTCTCTCTCTCTCTCTCTCTCTCGTCTTGGTAAACAGTCTATGAGAATGACAATTCTAAATGCAATATCAGCCTGTTGGCTACGGCTGAATTACATGTGGAGTTCCTACGACCATAAGCGTTTGAAAGACTCCTGATGTTACTTGATAGTGAGTATACCACTCTAACATGCTTTGCCTGTAAGCACAACGTTATGAACCACTCCTCGCATTAAAAAATGTTAATAGTGTTTGTAGGTCATCTGAACAATAGAGTTTTATATACTTCTTATTTTGCATTTAAAATCTAAAATGTGACAAGAAAAAGCACAACGGAAATAAGTGAAGACAACAAAAACAGGACTTCTAATGTTACAAACAACTTACCTTTGGCAGAGAAGAAAAAATATCTTAAGTTTTTTTTAAATAAATAGGAAATCAGGTTAGTCACAATAACTGCTTTGACTATGTATATTTTGTTAACATATAGAGTGTTGCGTTGAATATATTTAATATGCAACGTAATAAAATACTTTCTTTAAATCTCGTCACCGCAAGTCAGAATGGGACTGCTATCTCCTTTTCCTTATCTATTTAACTTGTATGAATGATCAAAAATAGCTTCAAGCGTATGAATCTTTTGTGCTCTTAAAGAAGAAAATCAGACCCGCGATAGATTTGAACTACAAAATCGCAAACGAAGAAATTTAACAAATGGCAAAACTTCATGACTTGGAAACTTACAAAAACATCAACAACGACAACAAAAATTGTTAAATTAGAAATTAAAATTATATTATCAAAATATTTATTTTCCACATTACATAAACAAATGGTTTGAAAAGATTCACAGAGGACCTTTTTCTGTCAGCCATCAGCATGACCGATGCTAGACTCAGGGAGAGCAACACATTGCGTCTTCTTGGACATATGTTTTCCACTGACATGAAATGAAGTGACTGTATAGAATCAATTGCTATGTCTACTATAGGAAAAGTTGGTTTACTGTGCCATACCAAAAGTTTTTTTTTTTTATATATCAGAATCCATCTTGCACATTTATCAATCTACCATTCGTCGGTGCATTGAATATTGCTGCCATATCTGGTCTGGTATTCTTGTGGCACCTCTCGAGATTCTTAACAAAATACAAAGAATTATCTGCAATATAATCGATCCTGACCTGGCATCTCGACTTCAGTCACCTTCTCACCGACGTTACATGGCTTACCTCTGTCTTTTCTACAGATATTTTCATGGCAACTCTTCTGACGAGCCTTTTTTTTACCCCTGGGAGACTAGTTCCCAAACAGCATGAATTTAAGCGTGCTACTTACTAGATTGGCAATTTGGTCCCACTCTTCTACTGTTGAAATAGTTAAATTAAACCGCCACTTTTACTCCAACATTTTCTTTTCTCGCACTTCTCATATGAGGAACTCCCTTCGTTTTCTTGCTTCCCTGATAACTACAATTTTCAAAACTTTAAATTCAGCATCAGTCGCCATCTTCTGTCTTATTTAATCGTTGTTCATCTTTTTTATTTTCCCCATTCCTCCCTATTCTCAGTCATCTCTTTCACTTTCACTCCCTGTAATCCCCCTCCTGCGTACTAGTGGCATTTCCGCCTAGGTTTGGGTGCTGCTTATCCGGGAAGCAAGTAAACGGAAGGGAGTTTCACTGGTAGGAAGTGCAAGAAAAGAAACTGGTGGAGTAGAAGTGGTGGTTGCATTTAGCTATTTCAAGAGCATAAGGGTGGGACCTATATGCCAATCTAGTAGCACGCTTAGATTCATGTAGTCGGGGCATCAGGGGAAAAATCACTTCAGATCAGTTACTATCAAAACATTTGTAGAAAAGATAAGGGATGCTCCTACAGTGTCCTTTTTACTCATCAACCCCCTAGTAATTAGGCTCATGTCGCATAACAAGCTGAATTCCAACAGGTCGGTGTAATGTAAACAAAAAAATGCTATTGGCCGCTTAGAAAATTGCTAATCTAAAAGAAGGGTAACTTTAAAAATTGAATTCTTAGAATATAAATGAATAACGTACAATTACATAGAATTTATGAGACAGTATTTCAATTCCCAAGACATGTTTTCAACACTAAAATGCATATTTACACCTATTCCACGAATTATAAACTGATGTGAGTTACCTCGCTTTTATGGTTTTCAATTGCATATACGGCCTGTTTTGCAAATGGATGCTATTAGGTAAATTTTATGCCTCATAGAACTAAGTAAAATAATAGATAGAAATGACACAGGACTCTGCCGGGACAACGGTCTCATAATCTTAAGAAACTGCAACAAACAAAACACAGAAAAAACTAAAAAAGTAATAATAAAGATTTTCAAAAATAACGGATTCGATATAGATATAAAAAGTAACCTAAACGAAGTAGATTTTCTAGATGTTACCTTCAACCTAAGAAAAGGCACATACAAACCATACAGAAAACCCAATGATAAACCACTCTATATACACACATCTTCCAACCACACGCCTTCTATAATGAATGAATCCATATTTAACAAAGCTAAGAAAGACTACGAAACAGCCCTAAAAGATAGCGGATTCCCAGCAATACTCACATTCTCACCACAGAACACAAAAAAGGCCAACAGGAAAAGAATTATCATATGGTTCAACCCACCGTACAGTAAAAACGTAAAAACAAACGGAGGAAAAATATTCTTCAAACTTTTACACAAACACTTCCCGGAATCAAACACCCTACACAAAATATTCAACAAAAACACAGTAAAAATCAGCTACAGTTGCACCGAGAACATGGCACAAATAATAAAAAAGCACAACGGGAAAATTATCAACAAACAACACGAACAAATCAAACCCACGTGCAACTGCAGAATAAAGAATGAATGTCCCTTAAACGGTAATTGTTTACAAAACAACGTAATATACCAAGCAACGATAAAATCACCAGATAATGAAGAAAAAGTATACATAGGAGTAACTGAAGGACCCTGGAAACAAAGAAATTATGTACATAAAACATCTTTCACAAATAGTAAATATGTGAACAGCACAATGCTTTCTAAGTATATCTGGGAAATTAAAAACAAAACGCACATCACACCAAAAATATCTTGAAAAATAAGGAAAGATCATCAGCCTACAACAACCAATCAAAAACTTGCAAACTTTGCTTGGAGGAAAAATAGCTATCATTACCTTCCCAGACTAAAATAAATTATTAACTAAAATATCCGAGCTCATCTCAAAATGCAGACGTGAAAACAAATTTTTACTACGTTACTTAAAAATCGAAAACGTAAAAAATAAATAAACAAAATGACAATAAAATAAGCAAAATAAATTAATCCAAACAAATTACCAAATCACACATGTTAGAATAGACGAAATAGAATAAAAAATAAGAAACAAAATCAATAAATAAAGTAAATAATAAACAAATTAGCAAATTATTATGACCAAAATATTAGTTAGACTATAAAAATCAAACTAAAAATCGGACGAAAATATAGCTATAACTGTTATATAACGATAAAAAAAATGAATAAAAAAAATAATATACTACGTTACTTAAAAATCGAAAACCAAAAAGAGAAAATATACTGTGAAAACAAATAAATAAGAAAAAATAAAATAAATTGATCTAAATACATGCAAATATATTAATAAACTAACAACCGATAAACTAGCCGTTAGAAAAAATAAATAATGATAATCAATCCAAATAAATACATGAAGACAAACAAATTAAAAACTGTTCCCGACAAAATAATAGTTAGAACAAATTACAACAATCAACCCAAAAATAGAACAAATAGCTTTAATTTTCTTCCCAAACAAAAACAAAACTATTAAATAAGCTATATAAACACATTTTTACTACGTTAATAAAAACACCGATCAAAGTAAAAATAAAAAAATATATAAGATAAGAAATAAAAATAATAAATAAAAATATAAATAAAAACAAGCAAAATAATTTAACCCAAATAAATAAATAAACAAATACACGACGTCCGGTAAATAACCGCCAAAATAGACTACCCACAATGCACCACTGACCCATATATATAAATAGCCGAGAAGAATAACAGCACTAGTGGCCTGACGATTGCATCTAGCATGAAACAGACTATCGCCTCTAAGTGTTGACTTCTATGTTCACTTTTATATTTACACACGCTCTATCTCTGATATTGAGCACTTTATCCCATAAATATAGCACACTTTAAGACTATATTTCTTCATTCATATATATATATATATATATATATATATATATATATATATATATATATATATATATATATATATATATATAGAAAGAGGGGGAGAAAGACGTAAAATAGTGAAATAAAGAGGAAAGGGGAGGTTGGGCATGCCTTGTGTCCGTGAGTAGGGATAGATGTTTAAAGAAGAAAGAAAGAATGAATGAAAAAAGAAAAATGTAAAATAAATGAATGAAGAAGGCTGAAAAGAAAAAAAATAATGAGTGAATGAAAAGCAAAGTAATTTCCAGAAAGAATAAGGAATGTTGAAAAGAAAGAAAGAAAGAAAAAAGCAAAATAGAATAATAAAAATGGCTTGATAGAAAGAAAGAAATATATGAATAAATAAGAAAAAAGAAAGAACACAAAATAAAAGAGTGAAAAGAAAGAAAAAAAGAAAAAAGGAAAGAAGCAAAAAATCAAGATCAATTAAGAAAGAAAGAAAGAAAGAAAACAAAAACCTCAGAAAACAGAATCGTGAGAAAAGCGTAAAGGATAGAAAAGGAAAAGAATGAGAAAGGTGACAAAGGAAGGGAGGAAGAAAGGAAGGAAGGAAGGAAGGAAGGAAAGGGCAAAATAAAAGAAAAGAAAGAAAGAAAGAAAGAAAGAAAGAAAGAATGGGCGAATCAATCAATCAATAGCAAAGTAATTTCAAGAAAAAATAAGGAACGCTGAAATGAAAAAAGAAAGACGGAAAGGAAAAGAAAAAACACAAAATAAAAGTATAAAGCATGTTGAAAAGAAAGAAAGAAAGAAAGAAAGAAAGGGAAAAACCTCAGAAAACAGAATGGTGACAAAAGCGTAAAGGAAAGAAAAGGAAAAGAATGAGAAAGGCAACAAAAGAAAGAAAGAAAGAAAGAAAGAAAGAAAGAAAGAAAGAAGGAAAGAAAGAAAAGGACAAGAAAATGAGAGAGGGTGAAAAAAATCCGAAAACTGTCTGAAAAAAAAGGAAATATATCAAATAAGAAAGAGATCAGGAAAAAGAGAAAAGCTGAAAAAGTTACTAAAATCAAATGCTAAAAAGGAAGAAGGAGTCTGAAAATAAAAAAACTGAGAGAAAAAAAAGAACAAACAAAAAAACAGTAAAAATTGAAAGAAAAAGTACATTGAAATAAAGACAGAATGTGAAAAAGACTCTCTCTCTCTCTCTCTCTCTCTCTCTCTCTCTCTCTCTCTCTCTCTCTCTGTGTCTGTGTGTGTGTGTCTGCGTGTGTGTGTCTGCGTGTTTGTGTGTCTGCGTGTTGAGGCCGCAACTCCAGAGGGAAGACATTAGCTGGCGTATATGTTAATCTTAACCGGCAGGAACCCAGTCGAACGATGCCAACTGTATGCTCTTCCCTGCGGTTTGTTGCATGTAAGGAAGTCAATGAAAGGGATGAGGACGGGGGACTGAGCACGGAAAGGCGCGGATAGCGTCTCGTGAGAAAACACGAGACGCCCGCCGTCCGAGGTTCGATGCGCATGCAGACGAGATATCATAAAGCCATCACCAACCAGACACCATAGCCAATCCGACTGCACCAGTCTTTCTATTTCTTGCAGATGGAGAGGGGAAACATCAAAATATGCTAATACATTGAAATAGACAGACAGACAGATAAACAGATAGACAGACAGATAGCTTCCTATCACTTCGTTTTGCGACATTTCCAAAACGAAAATTGTTCGACATTTTTGTACCGATTAAAATGTGATGGAAACATTTTATTTATTTATTTGTTTTTAATGCTAAGTTTCAGGAAATGCAATGCTTAAGAGGCGCTCAAGTTAGAAGGTTGATATGCCAGATGGTAGAAGCGGGATAGATAACAAAAGTACTATTATTTGAAGACTTCAAGGTTGTACTTTTCAAGCAAGATTCCACGCGTTTTTCTTCGTTAAAGATTATGCATTTTTTTAAAATTATTTCATTCCAAGCACTAAAGCCACTAAGACAAAATTGGGTTACTGAGTGCGAAAAGAAATCAGTATTAATGAGAGATAACAATAAAAGAACAGGAATTAAGAAAACAAAAGATAACGATTGACATTGTATTTAAACTTCTGAAGATCAAATCCTTCCCAGATATTTAGAATGATGTGAATGGAGTTGATTATGACATCTCCAATTTGTAACTCACGCTTTATGCTGTCCCATTTGCTAATGACCATATATATATATATATATATATATATATATATATATATTAATGCAAAGTTAAACGCCATCTTCCGTCTTCCTGAATTCTGATTATAACACATATATAATATATATACACACACACACACATATAATTATAACACATATATAATATACACACACACACACACACACATACACACATATATATATATATATATATATATATATATATATATATATATATATATGCAGAAATATAGTCTTAAAGTGTGCTATATTTATGGAGTAAAGTGCTCAATATCAGAGATAGAGCGTGTGTAAATATAAAAGTGGACATGGGAGTCAGCACTTAGAGGCGACAGTCTGTTTCATGCTAGTGCAATCATCAGGCGACAATATTTATTACTGTAAAATACACAGTAAATGTGGCACAAGTGCTGTTATTTTTCTCGGCTATTTATATAAGGGTCAGTGGTGCATAATGGGTAGTCTATTTTGGCGGTTACTTTTACCGGAAGTCGATTATTTGTTTATTTATTTATGTCAAATTATTTTGCTTGTTTTTTGTTTGTTTTTCTATTTTTATTTTTTATCTTATATATATATATATATATATATATATATATATATATATATATATATATATATATAATTTGTTTTTATTTTTATTTTTTATCTTATATATTTATTTACATATATACATATATATATATATATATATATTAAATAAAAATAAAAACAGGCCACTTTAAGGTTCCATGTATAGCTTAAATTGGTCTGTTTTTATTTTTATTTAAATTATTAGCTCTGATTTACATTGAGCTCTCTGGATTTTATCCTCCTTGGTCTACCCATACGGATTACGTAGTTATTCGTAAACTATATATATATATATATATATATATATATATATATATATATATATATATATATATATATATGTATGTATGTATGTATGTATGTATGTATGTATGTATATATTAATGCAAAGTTAAACGCCATCTTCCGTCTTCCTGAATTCTGTTCTTTGATTATCTTTTTCCGTCGCTAAATTCTTCACATTCTCTTTCTCTCCCAGAAACGCCTGGCGCCTTAGTGGCTTTATAGCCTTCCTTTGAGCGAAATGATTAATAAAACAAGGATATATTTAGTTATGAACAAGTAGGTAATATTTCTCTAGCAATAGCAAGAGATGCCGAAAAAGTATACATCACAATATGAAGTGAAATAAAAGCCCCTAGTATGAAAGAAGGATATTATTGTAAAACTTTCTGCTATCGATCGTTAAGCTCTTTGCAAAGCGGCCATCAGCTTCTCTGCTTCGAAATCAATGTCTTCATAATCCATTCATTTCAAACCGACGTCACGTCTGACCCAAATGTCACGGACTATCATCTCAAGGTTTGTATCTCTTCCCTAATCCCTCCTATTCTACTCTCTCTCTCTCTCTCTCTTTCTCTCTCTCTCTCTATCTATCTATCTATTTTTCTAAGAAGTGAGCTTTCTTTTCAAATCAACATCCGTATTTTCTTCTCGTTCAATCTGTCTCTCTTCCCGCTATTTACATTGCCTTTTTACTGATAAACCTACCTACCTATCTACCTACATACATACCTACCACCCATACACACTCACACACGCACAAACGTATATATATATGTGTGTATGTGTGTGTATGTGTTTCTGTGTGAATGTGGACATTGATATCAATAGCCAGAGTCAACAGTCTGATTCATATTAAACGCAATCGTCAGGCCATGGGTTTGTTTTCTGTTTGACTTTTTATATATACAAAGTCTGTGACGAAGTGTACGTAGTCGAATGCATTGTGGGTAGTCTATTGTATTATCCTAACGGTTATTTTTCTTGTTTTTGCTTATTTATTTTATTTTATTTATTTATTTCATTCTTGTTCGTTTTGCAGTTTTCGATTTTTAAGTAGCGTAGTAAAAGTTTCTTTTTGTGTCTGTATTTTGAGATGAGTCACGATCGCTTTTTAGTAGTTTGTTTTGGTCTTGGAATATAATTATGGCTATTTATTACTCCAGGCAGATTTGAAAGTTTTGGGATTGATTGCCGTAGGCCGGTGTTCTTTACCTTATTTTCCAGGATTATATATATATATATATATATATATATATATATATATATATATATATATATATATATGCACATTTCATTGAATACGGCAGACAAGGTGCTTTTATTTAGTTTTTATACAATTTCTCATGTGATCTAATAATTTATTTATTTTCAGGTGATAAATAATATAAAAACTGTCCGAATGTTCTTTTTAAGCGAGCGCTTTCGGCTATACATTTAGCCATTTTCAAGTATTAAATATTTTAACTGTTAAATAAGAAATAGTTTGTTATATGTATGTTTTATGAAATGTTTTCATTTTTCAAAAGACTGTCAAGATAGTATGTCCATGTTCAAAGTTAAAATTATTAAGTGTTTGTTTTTTGTTTTTATTAATAAGGCTTCCATTATTTTTAGCCTTTTTTTGCATGTAGATGATGCTATTATATTAGTGTTGTCAACAAGTATGTTCCAAATAGTGTCAGGTAGGTCTTCATGAATATTTAAATGTAATCTAATTGAGCTATTGTCAGAAAGATGTAGAGTGAGTCCGCGTGTCAAACATGTTGTAGTATGGCCTATATAATTATTTACGAATTTTGATTGATCAGGAATACAGTTCCTTAATAGGGCAGATAATATTAACAAATTTGAATGCCCATCAATATATATATATATATATATATATATATATATATATATATATATATATATATACATCTTCCAACCACCTTCTATAATCAAGCAGATACCAAAATCGATTAACCGCAGGCTTTCCGACAATTCCTCCAATGAATCCATATTTAACAAAGCTAAGAAAGACTACGAAACAGCCCTAAAAGATAGCGGATTCACAGAAAAACTCACATACTCACTACAGAACACAAAAAAGACCAACAGGTAAAGAAATATCATATGGTTCAACCCACCGTACAGTAAAAACGTAAAAACAAACGGAGGAAAAATATTCTTCAAACTTTTACACAAACACTTCCCGCAATCAAGCACCCTACACAAAGTATTCAACAAAAATACAATAAAAATCAGCTACAGTTGCACCGAGAACATGGCACAAATAATAAAAAAGCACAACGGGAAAATTATCAACAAACAACACGAACAAATCAAACCCACGTGCAACTGCAGAATAAAAAACGAATGTCCCTTAAACGGTAATTGTTTACAAAACAACGTAATATACCAAGACACGATAAAATCACCAGATAATGAAGAAAAAGTATACATAGGAGTAACTGAAGGACCCTGGAAATAAAGAAATTATGTACATAAAACATCTTTCACAAATAGTAAATATGCGATCAGCACAATGCTTTCTAAGTATATCTGGAAAATTAAAAACAAAACGCAGACCACACCAAAAATATCTTGGAAAGTAAGGAAAAGATCATCAGCCTACAAAAACCAATCAAAAACTTGCAAACTTTGCTTGGAGGAAAAATAGCTATCATTACCTTCCCAGACCAAAATAAATTAAATAAAAGATACGAGCTCATCTCAAAATGCAGACATGAAAACAAATTTTTACTGCGTTACTTAAAAATCGAAAACTGAAAAAAAATAAATAAAAATAAAAATAAATAAAAAAATAAATAAACAAAATGACAATAAAATAAGTAAAATAAATTAACCCAAAGAAATTACCAAATCACACCCATTAGAATAGACGAAATACACTAATTAAAAAAATATAAAAACAAAATCAATGAACCCAAATGAATAAAGTAAATAATACACTAAATAAAAAAATATAAAAACAAAATCAATGAACCCAAATGAATAAAGTAAATAATAAACACATTAACAAACCATTATGACAAAAATATTAATTAGACTATAAAAATCAAACCAAAAATCGAACGAAAAAATAGCTATAACTGTTATATAACGAAAAAAATCGAAAACCGAAAAGAGTAAATAAAAATATGCCGTATTATAAACAGAAAATATCATATTTTATCCACGATTATCTTAGATAAACACTAAACCGCCAAAAGTATCACAAGACCCTCGCTGATTTATCGCCATTTCCAAGGCAAATGTTCCTACATTCATCAGTTCCACTAGTTCAGACATTCACAGTTAAACCAACCATGACACGTACAAATCATATATTCTTCCTAAGAATAGACTCCCGGTTGAATCCCGATCACTGTAATCAAAACCCCTTCAGGTCAACCGTTATATTCCCTCCATATCTTCATAATAATATACTCTTCTTACCACTTGATCTTACTTTCATACAAGATCATTCAGTAACCCTCTACCTTGAGTAGCTCTTTGGCCATATACTGAGTGATTAATTAGTAAAAAGAAAACTTTCATCCTACATCAGGGTACTGGCTACTGTCCGACCCACACCCCGACGACCTGATCAAGACACTTGGATTGCCGAGGAATTTATTCTCGTCCTAACCAGTAAGATTTGCAATCAAGACATCTCGCCCCAGGGTTTCTGGGCTCCAATAAAATCGCTGGTGCTTGTAGAAGTGATTATGGCGAATTTCCTGTACGTCTGGAAGCACATCTGCTTTCACCTTCGAACAGGCACTGTGCCAGGGAGGTAGAGGTCGGCGTGTGTGCGTCCGTGCGTTACGAGATTCGACCACGAATTGTTTTACGCACATACTTTGTATCTTGCGTGTGTGTGTTTGGAGGAGAACCAATTAATATACATGCATACATACATATATATATATATATATATATATATATATATATATATATATATATGTGTGTGTGTGTGTGTGTGTGTGTGTGTGTGTGTGTATTTAGGCAGCAATCCTTCTTTCATGCACATTTCATTAAAAACGACTGACAAGGTGCTTTTATTTAGTTTTTATATAATTTCTCGTGCGATCTAATAATGTTTTTCTTTTCAGATAATAAATTATATAAAAACTGTCCGAATGTTCTTTTTATATATATATATATATATATATATATATATATATATATATATATATATATATAAATATGGTAACTGACTCCATTATTATAATGGACTTTATCTTTTTAGGAACGAAGCGCTGCACATAATATAAATGTTTTTCTCCAATGTTTCTTTCAATTGGTCCTTCTCTTGGTCCCCATCTCTCTTTCACACACATATATACGTATATACGTATATATGTGTGTGTGTGTGTGTGTGTCAGTGTATGTGTGTGTGTCAGTGTATGTGTGTGTGTGAGAGAGAGAGAGCGAGAGCGTGTGTGTGTGTGTGTGTGTGTGTAAGTGTGTAGGATGATGAGTCAAATTGGAAAATTTTCATCGAAAATTTTGATCTTTTTAGAATTTCTTGACTATAGTCCTTTTGAAAAGATTTTACCTAAACAATCAACATATTTCCAATATTGCATGACTTGGGGATCAACTAAACAATGTCAGACAGACAATAGTATGCAATTACGAAAGAGGAACAAACAGTCCCAAATCCTATGTTACACCGTCATGAAAACTAAGTGCCCATCGTCAATCTGCTAATAAAACGGATATCTATCATTCCCTCTCTCATATATATATATATATATATATATATGTGTGTGTGTGTGTGTGTGTGTGTGTGTGTGCGTGTGTGTGTGTGTGTACGTGCGTGTGTGTGCGTGTGCGCGCGTGTGTGTGTGTGTGCGTGCGTGTGTGTGCGCGTGTGCGTGTGTGTGCGTGCGTGTGTGTGCGTGCGTGCGTGCGTGTGTGTGTGTGTGCGTGCGTGTGTGTGCGTGCGTGTGTGTGTGTGCGTGTGTGTGTGTGTGTGTGTGTGTGTGTGTGTGTGTGTGTATTCATGAGACCCGGGGTCGAATCTCATCATGGTCAATTTGTCAGGTCTTCCTGATATTATCGGAAGGGGTCGAGGTCGATCCCAGCCTGCGGCACCTTTGGAAAGTGCCTGAAAACCATTCCACGGGTTGACCGAAGCCTTGTGAGTGAAATTGGGTAGACGGAAATCTTGAGAGTCGGCGATAGCTGTCCTAGCACAAAACCGCAAGTCATTGTGACCGAGGGCTTGAACGTGCTGGTCTTGTTCAAATTGTTGATCACGCTAGATAAGACGCTCCCTCCCAGAAACTGTAACTAAGGTCTGCTCAGCATAGCTGAAGTATAAACCAAAGGTGGGCTCTGCGGGTGTTGAGCAAACACAAATATGCCTGAATGAGCGTTTGCAATAGGAATTGGCTAGACGCCATGGTAGATAGGTATCCTCAAATACGAGTGGCCAGCTTATTATTCATTTAAGCATGTCTGATTAAACAATTTAGACATCTTGTATTTCTTTATTTTTAATAAGATACTTTCGTAATCACGTACAAGCTTTCGTGGTTCATGATTAAGGGTACTACAATCAAGTTTTTTATTTCAGATTATTTTCTTGATTTCATGCAAGTGATTTCTTTTTCTGGACATAGAGTGTGTAAAAACCGCCGAAATGATCTGTGGATCCCAGCGCTTTCAGCTAATCTGTTAGCCATTATCAAGGATGACATTTGTTTAATTGAAATTGTTAAATCATTTCAGGCCATTCAAGGCAATAAAGCCACTAAGAAACAAGGGCTTACTGCCTGTGAAGGAATAAGAAGAAAGAAAAACATTATTAAGGGGCGAGAAAAATAGAAGAGTAATCGATAAGTGGATAACAATTCGAAATGGCATTTAAATTTCTGAATATCAAAATTAGCTGGAAAGCATGAAAACCGGAAGAGAGTTCCACAAGCAAGGAGTGCGAGAAAAGAAACTGTTAGTATAGAACGTACACTTACATCTAGTTAATTCAACTATGAATTGTGTCTGCGTATATATATATATATATATATATATATATATATATATATATATACTATCACAAATTATAAAGCTCATAACCCCCTGTTGAAGATGTTAGTACTAAACATTTTTGTGACAAGATGGATTTCGGTCATTTCTAAAGCACACAAAAAGTCAAGTGGGCTCTAAATTATTTTTCACTTTGCAGAGTGTTATGACTCCGTAAACGGAAAACTCAACTAGCAACGAGGGCTTCACAGTGGCCATCTGCTGACCGGAAGTAACTATAATATATTTTCTATCGTATTCTTTCGTAATCACGTATAAGTTTTGTTGTTTCCTGATTACAGAGAGCGAGGAACGTACCACGGTTTTATTTATTATTTCTATTTTTCCGGGTACTTTCACAATATCCCAATATCATTTCCAAGGTTATGATGGCCAAGGTAAATAGTTATGCGTGTCCGAAGTAAATTTTTGCTTTTGTGGTTAAACCGTGAAAAATTCCGTCCATGCACAAAGTCATAATTGTGTATTTCGGTAGCAATCCTTCTTTTATACAAGTTTCACTGAAGACAATAAGATAAGTGGATAACAATTGACATGGCATTTAAATTTCTGAAGAACAAAGTTGGCTGGAAAACACGCACCCGAAAGAGAGTTCCACAAGCTAGGAGTGCGAGAAAAGTAACTGTTATGTACAGGTACACCTAGTTAATTCAACTGTAAATTGATGAGACCTTATTCCAGTTTAGTACTACGCTTAAATTACCATAGTGAAGAGATCATCTTAACAATCAGCCTGAAAGTATTTAAAGAAAAGGCACAGGGATGTTACATTATGAGGTGGGAAATTGACTGAACTAACCCTAAACCTAACCATATATATATATATATATATATATATATATATATATATATATATATATATATATATATATATATACAAGCTTAAAAGACGCCTATCGGGCGGCATTTAAGCTAGTTCCCGTGGAGACAATTTGATGCACGTAGGACCTTACTTTTCGCACAAAGAATTATTACTGTTTCATGGGTGACTTTTGTTGGATTTCGCAATTAATTTTGATTATTCCCAGATTCATTTCCAAGTTATAAAAATTGTTATTGTACAAAAAAAAAATCGTCGCAGAAAATCCCATAAAAAATCGCCGAAAACAATAGCACTAATGACAAATTGAGAATCCAAAATCTTAGGATTGCGGATCCAGATCATACTGGGAATGTTTTTAATTTGATCACGGATTCGGCCTGTTTTCAAAATTGCATGATATGTTGGGCTATGATTTCGGAATCTCCTGTATCTCTTCGAGACAGTCTCTTTGTTTAAGTTGGTGAATGCGGCCATAATCATTGCCTTCAGTTCATCTTTGGTCTTACAAGGAGTTTTGTTGGTCTCTCGTTCAACTGCACTCTACATACAAAGGGATTGCAGTCTGGGGTGATGTGCTATCAGAAATTATCTGACAGCCATGACTAGGTTATACTGCCTGTATGGCTTGTCGCAGATTCCTGTTGCCAGTAGCGACCCTCTTGACCTAGAGTAGCACTGTCCCCCACCCCTATATATATATATATATATATATATATATATATATATATATATAAAGAGAGAGAGAGAGAGAGAGAGAGGTGCGACATCAAGATCCCTTAGCTTATATTTGCATTATGCTTCTTACGTTTCTGACGTTGAACGCTCCGGCCTTCTTCAGGTTGTTGGAATGTCGAACTGAACCCTTTATTTCGCTCATTGGGGTAGCGAAATAAAGGGTTCAGTTCGACATTCCAACCACCTGAAGAAGGCCGCAGCGTGCAACGTCCGAAACGTTGTAACAAATATGGCGACAAAGATGAGGACAATAGTCCGAATAATGTAGATAATGTATATCTCATTCATTCTTTTTTTTTAAATTGTAAACATTTTGTTTATCTCCGTGATAGGCTTCTTACTAAATTGAGGTATGCTTATCTTGTAATCGACAGGATTATCTCCCTTGACTCTGTGTTAAGAATTTCCGCTCTGCCGACGGCAAAGCTGATCTTAGACACTTTGCAAATGCGATTATTTTCTTTGCAAGCCTGGATAGCTAAATAGATTACTTCTTCGGCTGTGAAATTAAGGCAAAATCCGCCATCGTTAATACTTTCAGAGACAAGATACTTTTCTGTGGTTCCTTTTGTGCGTGTGTGTTTATTTGATTTTGTTTTTCATTTTCCATATTTGTGTGTGTGTTTTTTTTTATTGACTGCGTTCATTTATACTTTCAGAGAGTCTCTCCAGAAAAGATCAACCCACTTTTAATATTAACGTAAAAGTAGTTTCACTATGGACTTGGCGCCTTAGTTCCTTTCAAATTAGTACCTTGGTGACGTAGTACACATTTCGTCACTTCCTTTTTGCAAAAGAAATATTTCCGTGTCTTCTTTTCGGGACCGACATCAGCTGCTTCATTGCGTTCTTCCATTGAGCATTCGGAAAAGCCAGAATTCGCAGGGAATCAGTTTGTGACCGTCGGAGTGAGATTCGATGGCAAACTGTACGTGATGCCGGGTTTTTACTAAAACAAGAAAAGAAAAACCTTTAAAATCTCAAGAAGAACACTATGTTTCAAAGATATGATTGATTGATTTTGTTTAGCGGCATATCAACACCTCCATGGGTAATTTAATGCCGAAATCTAAATATTCTGTGCACAATTTTATGGCTTCAGTTAGAGATAAAATGATATCTTTAATAATTTCTAAGATGCAATGGTTCAGAGCTTAATCTAACAAATTGGATAATTTTCCTGTTACACAGCATCCCAGACAATGTCTAAAAAACACTAAATTCAATGAGTTTCTTTTTGCTAGGATTTTAGATATAAGATATTTAGTCATCTTAACACCTTTTATTGTAAGAATCACTGAAAAACCCTTTGAGTTATTCACCTTGAAAGAAAACAAAGTAAAATCTTTTTGTGTCAGCCCCACTGTGTTCCCAAATGAGCAAAGGTGAGAGGAAAAGCATCATTCAGGGCTTCAGTAATGGCACCAAAATTCATACTCTGGTTTTCATCTTCAAAGTTCATTCAAGAAGCATCAAGAGAACGATGAATGAATTTTAAAAAGAGGATACAGTAGAGAGAAAAACTGGATGAGGAGGCCACAACAGGAAGAGGAGTCATCGTTTCAACTTAGAGCTAAAGTGATCAATTAGAAAAGATCCAACTCAATTCATAAGACGTTTGGCACGCGAGGGAGAAGTTTCAGCTATGACAGTCCAAAGAGCAGTGAAAAAAGACTTGGAAATGAAATTGTACGTGAAAACTGTGAGGCCCCTTGTTACTCCAAGACGGAAAGTTAGAAGATTACAGAGGGCAAAGATAATTTTGAATAAGTTGGAAAATGATCCTGGAACATATATATATATATATATATATATATATATATATATATATATATATATATATATATATATTACAAATTCATGTGCCCTTTGGGAGATTGTATCTCCAACGAACTAAATAATATCTATGTTGGTCACACCACAAACTCGCTTTCACGACGCTTGACACTACATTTGAATGATAACTCTAACATTTTTAGGCATTTAAAACAACATGCCTGGCCTCATACACAATTCCGAAAAATCCTCGTTGAAAACACAACTATACTTAAACATGAAAATAATAAACAAAAACTAAAACTTCTTGAAGCTATATACATAAAACAGTTGAAACCTAACCTGAACAAAATAAACTATGAAATCTCCACAAATATTCTTAAATGTCTATAATTGGTAACAGAAATCATTGGTTTATACCAACCGCTTTCCATACTCAATACTCATCGAATTCATTCTCGCGTGGTCATGTGTGACGTCATGAGCTGTGGTGCGAGTTTCGCTTTCAGCGTCTTATATGCACGTGTTTATCGTTGCTTGGAAATCATCCATGTAAACAAAAACATCACTGTTTTGTCCGTGTATTGCTTAATATATTGTGTAATTGTCATCTTTGATAATGGCTTATGTAAGCCGAAAGCTTAGATTGGATTAAAAAATATCTATCAATATTGTGATTTTCTTTCTTCGTTTAATGATAATGTTATTAAGCTTATCAGACGATATGAAAAGAATTTACATAAAATAAATAGACAACACTTGTCTATATTATTTAATGAAACATGTATGAATGAAAAAAAGTTGCCTAAATACACACAATATATATATATATATATATATATATATATATATATATATATATATATATATATATATATATATATTGAACTTTATTTTAATTCTTTCGTGAACTTTCTATTCTTAGCTATGATTAATTATTGATGAACATTTCATTTTCATTTATGATCGATTTCATCATGATATTTCTGTTAAGCTTAGACAGTAATTATACATTCTTATTGTTCAGAGTCCAACAGTGTAATAAAACCTCGGAGAATTGCAGTAATATATTTTTAATCATTTCTAAGATACAACGGTTCAGAGCTTAATGTAACAATTGAAAAATTTTACTGTTACATCCGGTATATATATATATATATATGTGTTTGTGTTTTCGTGTGTGTATGTGAGTTACGTGAATGCTGAAAAGTTCTCGGCCCAAACCACTTGCAAAAATTTGAACAAATTACAAATCATTGGATTTTAATCTTTGGGGGGGGGTCCGTTCTTGGTCACGCTGAGGACTTATCAGCGCTCACGTGAATGCGCGCCTGCGCGTTCACACACATGTGAACGCACACACGCGCGTGTGTGTGTGTGTGTGTGTGGGTGTGCTTTCGCAGGAAAGAGAAATTAACTTTTATAACCAGTGGCGCCACCCACACTGTGACAACGCCCTCATTCCATCAAACTGACGCACCACATACCTCTCCCTTCCCGACCCTACCCAGTGCCTTGTCCTCCGCCCACGCCATCACTCACAGCCTTGTCAGGGGAATTACATACCTTCGGAACCGAAAAATTGCTCAGGAATTCCTGATTTCGATTCGACGCGTTTTTCTCCATAGGAAGCCACTTAACCAAAAGATGGTTCATGGAAATTCTTCTTCTTTCGATCAGCCTACGTTCTTCGTGATGTGTTCGTTATTCTTATTTTTCCTCCCGTTCGGCCGAATACTGCCACTTGGGAAAAGTGTCGGCCCCAGTTAATGTGTGATTTAGTCTAGTCACAAAAAGAAAATGGCGTGATTAAAACTAGATTTTGTGTCAAGAATTGTTAGAACGAGAGAAAAAAGGAAAGGGGGAAGGTATATTCTGCTGTCAATCAAATAAAATATCTCTCTCCCATTGTCTATCTTAAATCGATCGCTAGCAACAGTCTACTGACGCACATGAAAATACAAGAACGAACGCATGCATATATACATACACATTTGCCAAAATTCATCAAGTCTGACACAAGGTCAAATTGAGATGCAGGTTATGAAAATCTTGAAGATTATGGATATTCCCCCCATAAACATTAAAACAACAATTGTCTATTTCAATTGTTTACACTTCCTCAGTGTGAGTCTGAAACGGAAAGAATTTGTTTGTTTACAATAATTTACTTGAAAATACGAAGCCTTCTATAGGCTTGTACATAACACTCTTATGCGAGATTAATAAAATTATGCTAAGTATAGAAAAATACCCATTTTCTTTTAATCAATTCACCCCAAGCAAGGCGATAATGTCACTGAGACGCAAGGCGATACTGGGAGTGAAAGAGAATAAGTAAACTTTAGAAGGGACCGGAAACCTAAACCTATGCAGAAAACAAAGGATAAAATTCTAGTCATGTTCATAAGAGCGGGGAGGAGTGTGAGCCGGGCGATGGTCCAACTTATCTACTCACATAAGAAAGTGGGGACTTGCTTTAGTAGCTAAAATTTAAAAAAAGGGGGGTGTTATGTTAATTTTTCGTCGCTTTTGAGGTTGAAAGGTTAACGCAGAAGCGGAAGCGTCGTAATTGAATAGGTGTTCCGAATGAACGTTTGTTGTGATAAAAAACTTGTAGAACTTGATTGAGTTATGAAGAATTATGGTAAAGGCATACGCGTTGTCTTGTATTAACGTGGAAAACAAGGTGGTTTTTTTTTCACATGTCGAAAACTGAATGTATTAAGATTTCGTATATTGCCCGAAATTGTTGGCAGGCCACGTGGTATTTCAGAGTACATTGTCCTCTTTTCAACTCACTAATGTGAATAATTTGGTCACAGACTATCCACTCCGATCTGTGTCGTAAATGAATAGCAATCAAATTATATGGCCGCTCTTCTTATATTTGAGCCGGTAAGCTTAAAACCACATTTCAAAATTACCACTGGTTACCAATTCGATACATCTAATTGATTGAAAAATAATTGAGAAGGAGTTTCTTTTTTCCGGAATATTTTTTGTTTTTATTAACTTGAACCATACACAGCGTCGCGGAAATCAGGCTCAGAAATATATCCTTGTCGGAAACGTCTCATCCGAACATTTCATTGGTTAGAATGTCTTCGATCGAGGGGTAGTAGAAAGTTGCAGAGTGATATTTTTTTCAGGAAATCTTGATAAGGTGGAAATCAGCTTTAGAAATTCTGTCTCGAAATCCCATTATTATCTCTTTGATGCGAAAATATCCTTCCATATAATTCCTCGGGTTAACCATTTCCACAAGATCTTTATGTTGGTTACCCTCTGTTTTCCTTTGCCTTCAACATGTTGCTAGTGTCAAATTCTCAAAGCCCTTTCTTCTCATTATGTGTCTCAGAAATGTCAACTGTCTCTTTCTGATTCTAAATAAAATTGTTTCTATTTCCCTAAAAACGCCCTCGTTGCTCACGTGTTCCGTACATGGTATTCTCAGCATCCTTCTGTAGAGCCACAGTTCAGTCACCGCAAGTCTGCTATCTTTTCATTACAAGCTCATCAGGTATCTGGCCCACTGCCTTCCCCTGTCCATTTTACTTTCTATAGAGTGTCAACATCTCCAATCCTCTTAAAACTTCCTTGTTGCTTACAATTCTCTGTCCATGATACTCGCGGCATCCTTCTGTAGAAGCACATTTCAGTTGCCAAAAGTTTTCTCTTCCTCTGCTAGGGAATTGTCCAAAATTCACGCCCATAGAGAAGGGCTGGTGATACATAACAGTTTATTAGTCGTCACTTTGCTTCTAACGAAATTCTTCAAAAGTTTCAAGTTTCTTTGCTTAGATTTTGGCAATCAGGAATCGGGAAATGGTAAGAAATAAAGATTATGAGGAAAGAAGAATCAGCAGCGATTCTCTGGGAAAGGTCGGGGCTGGGGATTCTTACCCAAAGTTGTAAGTCTTGGGGAAAAAGCTGTCTTGATGGAATTTTTTTTCTTACAATAGGAATAGAGAGGATATGAGGGCGTTTCGATTCCGTGGATGTGGCATGACATCCCCGAACTGTAAAGGTTTGGACTTGTGGAACTAAAGAATGCAACACACATCTGAGCATTTGACATGACAATAACGCTGGCTGGCGTGTAAACGATTTTGAACTCTCTATGAAGGGCTGGTGAATTTTGGCGAAGCTTCGGCAAAGATATGCCGGCAAAATATTCCATTTTTGTTCGAATCTAACTCTTTTCAAGGATAACACATGGTAGTTAGGGTCAATTATATCTTCGAGCAGGAGAATGAATTTAGCCATTGTATATATGAGGTCAACTTGGGGTCTGGGGTGAACTGGAGAAGCGAAAGACATTCAAAGAATACAGCCTCATTGAAAGGAGAACCGTTCGTCATGACTCTATTATAACCAGGTTCAGATTTAGGCCTTAAAATCTCCTTGGGCTTATAAAATTTGGGGACTCCTTTATTACGTATGCTTACCCCCACGCTGTGTCTTTATAGATTAATTTTTTTGGTGTAAAATATGAAGCCCTTCAACTAAAATATTTAATGATTTTGGAACTCAGCCAATTTATTTCATCTTTTTTTTATCCGAACTTTACATCCTACAGAAATGTACCTAGAATGAATGGCGGCCTGTATTAAGCAGAAAAGCTAGGATTCAAATTCATTAGCAAAGCTTCCTAGAGAAACATAATGATGACAGAGAAGGAACCTTCTGATTTGCTATAACCTTGCGAACCGCGATCATCAATTTTGCACATATTACATGTCTATGTTCAATGAAGTGTAAAATTGGACAAAAAGTACACAAAATTATGCTAGAGTAAAAAAAAAAAACTGGAGAATTTAATATATGAAAAAAGTTCCCTCAAACTCTAAATAGGTACACTTCAAAGGGCTCCATTGAAACAAAATAGAATATTTGGGCATCTCTAGTTTGAGTTGGTTTTTAAAGATGCCCAAATATTCTATATGGTGTCAAATGAGTTCAAATCAGCCGCATTAAATCTGAACGAAATCCGGCAGCAAGACAACTTAAGTCATTTTTTGTCTTTTATATTTAACAATATTTTCTCATATTCCCTAACAATCAGTAACCCCCTTGCGTCTTATTGGTTTTATTGCTTTGCTTTGGGTGAAATTATTTATTTTTCTCCTCATCTCTCCAGATCTATCTATATCAACCTACGTCTATCTCATTCTATTTATCATTTCATATGCATTAGTCCTGGGTATGACGATAAACTAAGCTTTCTTCTTTTTAATAATTCAATCTACATAAAGTCCTCACCTTCGGGATTGCATTTGTCGAATATGCATTAATCTTAAAGTGTGCTATATTTATGGGATAAAGTGCTCAATATCAGAGATAGAGCGTGTGTAAATATAAAAGTGAACATAGAAGTCAACACTTAGAGGCGACAGTGTTTCATGCTAGATGCACTCGTCAGGCAATATATATATATATATATATATGTATGAAGAAATATAGTCTTAAGGTGTGCTATATTTATGGGATAAAGTGCTCAATATCAGAGATAGAGCGTGTGTAAATATAAAAGTGAACATAGAAGTCAACACTTAGAGGCGACAGTGTTTCATGCTAGATGCACTCGTCAGGCAATATATATATATATATATATGTATGAAGAAATATAGTCTTAAGGTGTGCTATATTTATGGGATAAAGTGCTCAATATCAGAGATAGAGCGTGTGTAAATATAAAAGTGAACATAGAAGTCAACACTTAGAGGCGACAGTCTGTTTCATGTTTAAGAAAGCATACACGTTGTCTACTCAAGCACATGTATCAAATAAAATATAACGCTTAAAGCAATAAAACATAATGTCAGATTAATAATTTTTAATCCATTAATTCTTTATAAATTACTTTGTTCACGTTTCGGGTGACAAATTAAAGCCATCATATATCGACTTCCAAGAAGTCACGGGGCTCCGAGGAGATCTTAACGAGATATGCCTGAAATAGAAAGAATAAATGACACTTGGTGGGCCGTGGAGCTCTTTGTAGCCATTGGGTGGCCTAAAACTTGCCCGGTGAGATTGTGGTCTCCCTAATAAAGGTAGATGCCGTTTCAAACCCAGTGTGGTAGCACATCTTTATTCAGGATCTCGATTGCAATTCACACTATCATGTTGCTAGCTAGGTCGACAGAGCCAGTGGAAATATCAGTATCGACAATTTTAACCAGCAAACTTTGTTCTTTGAACAAGCTATCATTAGAATATATATATATATATATATATATATATATATATATATATATATATATATATATATATATATATATATATATTAACTGATTTAAAATATGGTTTCTTCGCTACACAGGAATTACCATGTTTCAAAAACCGATGCTAAAAACTTCAAATATAATTATATAATTAAATTAAAAACATTAGTCCATCTTCAAGCGAATTTTGGAATAACTTATTTTTAAAATTACTGAGTTTTAAACGCACATACAATTAAAAAACATTTTCCAAGGATACAAAGAAATCCAATCATTTAGACAGGGTTGGTAGCGTGTTCATTTTTATTAACTATTATAATTTCAATTATGAGTTACGTTCGAAAAAGAGGTTTAGGGAGGGTAGGGGTGCATTCTTCAACGATTTCTTACATTCATTAAACGCATGTCGTCTGTTTTTTTTTTTATCAACGACAAAAAGTTTTTCGGCATTTTTTTCAAATGAACGCTAAGAACATTGTCAACCATTTTGCATTTGAAAGCATAATGAAAAGTTACGATAATGGATAGCAACGCAGTTTTGTGTAAATACTTGTAACTCTAAACAACATATAATTTTGTACTACGTGAACATCTGAAGATGATCTTGGAAGAAGATCGAAAGTACTTGGAAAATTAAAAAAGAAGGAAATTTAAACAGTTATAGCACATTTCTCTCATCCTTTAATATCAATAAATGCAAGGTTATTCGTGAGTATGAACGGATTTTGTTAAATATTAGCAGACATAATGTCTGTAATTTATTCAATCAGACACACACACACACAGTACACACACACACACACGCGCACACATATATATATATATATTAACCTTTTAATTTATTAATGTAATTATTATATAATCATTTATTTTATTTCATAAATTATTTATGTATTTATTTATTTTAAATAATAGACTCCTTTGATTTAACTGCTTTTTTAACTTTTGTAAAACTGTTGTGGCCATGTATGTTGGCTTGGAAAATGGGTATTTATTTAATGAAAGGAAATATTTGGCATAGGTTAACATTTTGGTAAGCTTCCTCAGCAGCACCCTCAAGAACTCTCCGTCTAAGTTATTTTCTTTTGTAATAAGTGTAGAAGTTTTTAAATTGAGGTTAACGAAAATTTTTCCTTTTGACTTTATTCATATTGCATTTTTAGACATATACGTCCATAAAGTCTCTTTACAATTTAAAAAATATATTACAAATGTAATTAATTTGGCATCACAGCTAGATAACTTTCTGTTAGGGACAAAAGGGAAATAACTCTCTGGCTAAAAGGGTGCAATTGTCTGTCCAGAAAACGGGGAAATGAAATGTAACATAGCGACCAAATAAATCCATTATTTTTTTCTACACGTATCTCCGTTTTATCTCTGTCAATCCTTGTTTTCCCGCTCAGACAGTAAAGCAAAAGCCATTAGAGCAGGCGATACAACACCTTCAACCAACTATCATTTTCAAGTAACACTGGGGACTGCATGTTTGTGGGTTCCTAAATGAAACATTTCCAGGCCGGTGGAATTGAAGGAATGGCCCAATTCCCTGGACACTCATTAGAACAGGCGATACAACAGATTTTGGCGACGAGGATTATTTTTTTTTATTTGGCCTGTCTTGGTGAGTGAAATTTAATCTTGAATTTTTTTCACTTATTTTTTCCTTAAAAAAATATGGCTATTTCGTCAGACGAGTTAAAAGAGATTTTGCGTCAGCAGCAAGAACAGTTTGAGAAATCTCAAGTGAATTTAATAACTTCTCTGACACAGCAATTTCAAATTCAACTGGCTGCCCAGAACTCAGCAAATTCGACAGAAAACTGGCAAACTCTATTTCGTCGTTCCAATAACAGCCATTTTTTCTTCGTGTTTCCAACGTTGGAGAGACACTTTCGAACGCGACTTTTTACACAAAGATGACGCGTGGAAATCAAATGTTTTACTCCGTAAATGTTATGGCCCAGGTTAGGACCAAGGAAGAACAACACGAACACAAGCGTAGAAATAACCAAGATATATTACACGGAATAATAATACAAGATGTGGAAGGCGTTAGTTTGACTGTCAGTCTGGTTTGGAGTGAACTACTATCGGCTCGACTCGATTCGTCTCTCTCTCTCTCTCTTGAGAGGCGTAGTATACATAGTGTTAGGAAGAGTCCATTCTGTAGTTATAGGTAAGGACCAATAACAGTAAATTAGGGACTAAAGAATACGATCATTTCACAAATTTTATTCTGTACATTCAACATTTAAAGTTCACGGAAAACTGTTGACCAGTTAACTGACATCTTCGGTATTCAGATGAATCTCTTTTTCACATCAGATTCAATTGTTTAAAAATAACGTAAAACAAATCGGATGTTGACGTGATTTTCGCAGACTACGTTAAGCGTGAATGTGAGAAATTGCAGCTTCAGACAGTAACTGAAGACCAATTTAAATGTTTCATCTTCATAGCCGGCCTTACAAATGACTCTGATGTGCACACACGACTATTATCTAAAATGGAGTAGGACAAAAACATATCTGTGCAAGCTCTCACGGCAGAATGCGAAAGACTTTTAAGCCTTTAAAAAAAACACAATAATGGTTCAACAACGACAGGTCTCGCATCCAAATTCGTTCACACGCAGCAGTGGCCAAGCAAAAGAGAATTTATGATGCGTGTCAAAGAAAATTCATTCTTCTGCATGTTGGTTTTCACTGATTGGCATTATTCTCATCCCTGTCCGTACAAAAAAAGAAAAGAAAAAACAAAAAAAAACATGAATGTCAGTTATGTTACAATAGCAGACACAAGGAAAATGTTTACCGCCTTTCGGGAGGTAAACCTTCCGATTCTACTGCAAAGCTAATCCAAAGGAAATCTGTGAACAAACCTTATCATTAGCGAACAAGTTCATATTCTGTGTCAGCGACTTTTAAAGTTGAATTTGGAAACCGCAAAAAGTATATTTTTGTTTCTGTCAACAAAATCCGAATTCGTTTTCAATTTGATCCAGCTTCAGAGATTACCTTAATTTTTCGGTCCACGTGGAAACAATTAGAGAATCGGGACTTATTGAAAACGGACCACATTTTGACCCCCCACTCCGGGAAGTTCTTCTGGTGATCAAATTCTGCTATCCGATGAATTGGATTGCAGTGTTTGTCCTTTTGAGAAAAGGGTTTCTCTGGTCTCAATTTCATTCGTCTTCACTGGATAGAGAGACACGACCTTTTTACTATGCTATGGTTAACACATTTGCTCTTTCTTCAGTTTCCTAGATTGAAAACTACTTTCTCCACTGCCAACGCCATCGAACGAGTGCCAATAACACCAGAAGTCTCCACTGCCAACGCCATCGAACGAGGGTCAATAACACCAGAAGTCTCCACTGCCAACGCCATCGAACGAGGGTCAATAACACCAGAAGTCTCCACTGCCAACGCCATCGAACGAGGGCCAATAACACCAGAAGTCTCCACTGCCAACGCCATCGAACGAGGGTCAATAACCCCAGAAGTCTCCACTGCCGACGCCATCAAACAAGGGCCAATAACACCAGAAGTCTCCACTGCCAACGCCATCGAACGTGGGTCAAAAACATCAGAAGTCTCCACTAAAAAAAAATCTATCTGCAAGAGAAGAATATTTAACTATTTTTTTTTATCTCTGCGTCCCGGGCGACGGGCCACGGCTCAACCGCGGACCTGATCAAATTACCGGCCGAAAATGTATCCACACATTTCGCCATCCCTAATCAACGACTTTTACACAAGGAATTGATAAAAGGATTCGAAGGAATTACTGACGATCAACACCCATAAAATGTTTCTCTTCCAATACAATTGGATTTCCTGTTGGCATTCATTCAGCGTCTGCCTGATTCCAGAAGGTGATTGGTTGCTATGGTGACTGCTTTAACTGCAACTCCTGCATTTATTGATGTTATCATTATTGCAAGTGAAATTCAGGATGAAATCTTGAACCGTTTCTATTGTGTCTTTGAACGAATCCAGCTATACGGTTTCATGTCCAAGCAGAGAAATATCCTCAGGAGTTTTTTTTCGGGACATCCATCAAGTACCTGGGTTTTGGTAAACACGGACGACGACCAGACCCGGAACATATTGCTGCTATCAACAGTAAGCCAGCACCAGTAAACATTTCACAATTACGTTCTTTTCTAGGCTTTGTAAGCCATTAGAGTTCATTTTTACCGGAACTCCACAATGTTCATATAATCCAAGCAATCTCCTGAAAGAGGATATTTTATGGACCGGGTCACCAGAATGCCAGTCTGCCTTCAAAAAGATAAAATCTTTGTTTACTTCTCACACATATTACTTATCATCCCTGTGGTTTCAGATGCTTCAGGGTATAATGTTGGAACCGTTCATTCCCGATGGTAGTCAGGACATCGCTCATGCAGAACAGAACTATGGTCAATTTAAGAAGGATGATTCGCTAATTATATTTGCCATAAAGAAATTTCACAAAATGCTTTATAGACGTAAATTTACCTTGATTACTGACCACAAAGCCCTGGTTAATATTTTTGGATAAAAAAAAATGTATTCATGTTTATACTGCAAATCGGCGACAAAGATGGGTCACAAAGTTATTGGATTATCACTTTTCAATAAAGTACCAATCAATAAATATAATTATCCAGTTATATGTCTTATCCAGGATTTTGTATGCACACCAAGATTTATCTGAAGACTCCGATGTTACTGCGGTATTGGTAAAACCAGAAATTGTAAGAGCACTGCCTGATACGTTACAGCTGATCCAGGTGGCTACAGCTTCTGACTCACTCTTGCAGAAGTTGATTCACCTTTTTACCATCAGAAATCATCATTGTCCGTAGTGAATGGCTGTTTTCTTTTTGGGGAACGTGTGATTGTTCCATGGACGTTAGAAAATAAAGTCCTGAAACAATTTCATTTTGATCATCAGGGCATTGGACGCATGAAGATTTTCACACGTAGTTATGTTTATTGGCCAAACATGGACAAGCAATTAGAAGTACTATTCTCATAGCTGTACAAAATGTCATTTAGCAGCAAAATTCCCGCTGAAATCTGAACTCTTTTCTAGGCCTGTTCCGGATTCCCTTTACGTCTTCATTCTTGATTTTGTAGGACCTGTCGATGGAAAATGTTTTTTCTGTTGTGGACGCCTTCATTTATTGGTCCTGAATTTCTTTTGATTATTCGCAACACCTCTGAGGAAACCTCTCTGAAATTGCAGCCCATCTTCAACAGATTCAAAGACCCAGAAACTTTAGTCTGCTTTCATTTTCAAATTTCTGCCAGTGGAACATACCAGTGGATTGGACGAGATGGCCCAATTCCCTGGTTACCGGGTTCACTAGATATACTCACCTGGCACTCTTCTGCGATGGGTTATGTTAAGAATATTGGGTATGGAAAAAATACACAAGACATCGCTGATCTAAAGCAAAAGATGACGGATTCCATTGCCACCAGTGATGAGGCTACAGGGAACATGGCAAGAAATCAAGTAGCGTCTTGATGTGCTTTGAGCAACTAATGATACCCATAGAAAGGGGGGTTAAATTAGTTTGAAAAGAGTTCAATATCTACTCCTATATTGTAACAATTTCCACATAAATATATGTACATTTACTTTTGTAATATATTTTTCATACTCTAAACAGACTTCATTGCTACACAGTATAAAATATATCGGAATATTTAACATAAATATCACATATGCACACACACACATTCAAAGAAAAGCGCCCGCATATATATATATATATATATATATATATATATATATATATTATTATAATTATGATTAAATATAACAGACAATGAATGTATATTATGTCTCATTATGAGCCATTCTAATGTTCAATTGATTGCTTTAATTTCTGGTGAAAATAAAGACAAAGATTGTCCACGATTTGATTATTTTTATTAAGATAGTCCTAAGCATTCACATCACAAGAGCCTTCCTCAGATTGGTTATAAAGGACATTGTTTTTTTTTTTGTTATGTTTTGTTTATATTACTTTAATTAAAATGTGAAAGACTGTTGTTTAATAAACTATGATCACACTGATGACCCGAGAATGAAATATATATGATTATAAATGATTCAATTATGATTACAACTCAAAATAATAGTAAAATATTAAAACCTCCTGTTTGATACACTAGTCCCCTGATGGCCCCAGAATGAAATATATATGATTATAAATGATTCAATTATGATTACCACTCAAAATAATAGTAAAATATTAATCCCTCCTGTTTGATACACTAGTCCCCAGATGACCCCAGAATGAAATATATATGATTATAAATGATTCAATTATGATTACAACTCAAAATAATAGTAAAATATTAATCCCTCCTGTTTGATACACTAGTCCCCTGATGACCCCAGAATGAAATATATATGATTATAAATGATTCCATTATGATTACAACTCAAAATAATAGTAAAATATTAATCCCTCCTGTTTGATACACTAGTCCCCAGATGACCCCAGAATGAAATATATATGATTATAAATGATTCAATTATGATTACCACTCAAAATAATAGTAAAATATTAATCCCTCCTGTTTGATACACTAGTCCCCTGATGACCCGAGAATGAAATATATATGATTATAAATGATTCAATTATGATTACAACTCAAAATAATAGTAAAATATTAATCCCTCCTGTTTGATACACTAGTCCCCTGATGACCCGAGAATGAAATATATATGATTATAAATGATTCAATTATGATTACAACTCAAAATAATAGTAAAATAATAATCCCTCCTGTTTGATACACTAGTCCCCTGATGACCCGAGAATGAAATATATATGATTATAAATGATTCAATTATGATTACAACTCAAAATAATAGTAAAATATTAAAACCTCCTGTTTGATAGACTAGTCCCCTGATGACCCCAGAATGAAATATATATGATTACAAATGATTCAATTATGATTACAACTCAAAATAATAGTAAAATATTAAAACCTCCTGTTTGATACACTAGTCCCCTGATGACCCCAGAATGAAATATATATGATTATAAATGATTCAATTATGATTACAACTCAAAATAATAGTAAAATATTAATCCCTCCTGTTTGATACACTAGTCCCCTGATGACCCCAGAATGAAATATATATGATTATAAATGATTCAATTATGATTACCACTCAAAATAATAGTAAAATATTAATCCCTCCTGTTTGATACACTAGTCCCCTGATGACCCGAGAATGAAATATATATGATTATAAATGATTCAATTATGATTACAACTCAAAATAATAGTAAAATATTAATCCCTCCTGTTTGATACACTAGTCCCCTGATGACCCGAGAATGAAATATATATGATTATAAATGATTCAATTATGATTACAACTCAAAATAATAGTAAAATATTAAAACCTCCTGTTTGATAGACTAGTCCCCTGATGACCCCAGAATGAAATATATATGATTATAAATGATTCAATTATGATTACCACTCAAAATAATAGTAAAATATTAAAACCTCCTGTTTGATACACTAGTCCCCTGATGACCCCAGAATTAAATATATATGATTATAAATGATTCAATTATGATTACAACTCAAAATAATAGTAAAATATTAATCCCTCCTGTTTGATACACTAGTCCCCTGATGACCCGAGAATGAAATATATATGATTATAAATGATTCAATTATGATTACCACTCAAAATAATAGTAAAATATTAAAACCTCCTGTTTGATACACTAGTCCCCTGATGACCCCAGAATGAAATATATATGATTATAAATGATTCAATTATGATTACCACTCAAAATAATAGTAAAATATTAATCCCTCCTGTTTGATACACTAGTCCCCTGATGACCCGAGAATGAAATATATATGATTATAAAAGATTCCTTTATGATTACAACTCAAAATAATAGTAAAATATTAAAACCTCCTGTTTGATACACTAGTCCCCTGATGACCCCAGAATGAAATATATATGATTATAAATGATTCAATTATGATTACAACTCAAAATAATAGTAAAATATTAATCCCTCCTGTTTGATACACTAGTCCCCTGATGACCCCAGAATGAAATATATATGATTATAAATGATTCAATTATGATTACAACTCAAAATAATAGTAAAATATTAAAACCTCCTGTTTGATACACTAGTCCCCTGATGACCCCAGAATGAAATATATATGATTATAAATGATTCCATTATGATTACAACTCAAAATAATAGTAAAATATTAATGCCTCCTGTTTGATACACAAGTCCCCAGATGACCCCAGAATGAAATATATATGATTATAAATGATTCAATTATGATTACCACTCAAAATAATAGTAAAATATTAATCCCTCCTGTTTGATACACTAGTCCCCTGATGACCCGAGAATGAAATATATATGATTATAAATGATTCAATTATGATTACAACTCAAAATAATAGTAAAATATTAATCCCTCCTGTTTGATACACTAGTCCCCTGATGACCCGAGAATGAAATATATATGATTATAAATGATTCAATTATGATTACAACTCAAAATAATAGTAAAATATTAAAACCTCCTGTTTGATAGACTAGTCCCCTGATGACCCCAGAATGAAATATATATGATTATAAATGATTCAATTATGATTACCACTCAAAATAATAGTAAAATATTAAAACCTCCTGTTTGATACACTAGTCCCCTGATGACCCCAGAATGAAATATATATGATTATAAATGATTCAATTATGATTACCACTCAAAATAATAGTAAAATATTAATCCCTCCTGTTTGATACACTAGTCCCCTGATGACCCGAGAATGAAATATATATGATTATAAAAGATTCCTTTATGATTACAACTCAAAATAATAGTAAAATATTAAAACCTCCTGTTTGATACACTAGTCCCCTGATGACCCCAGAATGAAATATATATGATTATAAATGATTCAATTATGATTACAACTCAAAATAATAGTAAAATATTAATCCCTCCTGTTTGATACACTAGTCCCCTGATGACCCCAGAATGAAATATATATGATTATAAATGATTCAATTATGATTACAACTCAAAATAATAGTAAAATATTAAAACCTCCTGTTTGATACACTAGTCCCCTGATGACCCCAGAATGAAATATATATGATTATAAATGATTCAATTATGATTACCACTCAAAATAATAGTAAAATATTAATCCCTCCTGTTTGATACACTAGTCCCCTGATGACCCCAGAATGAAATATATATGATTATAAATGATTCAATTATGATTACAACTCAAAATAATAGTAAAATATTAAAACCTCCTGTTTGATACACTAGTCCCCTGATGGCCCCAGAATGAAATATATATGATTATAAATGATTCAATTATGATTACCACTCAAAATAATAGTAAAATATTAAAACCTCCTGTTTGATACACTAGTCCCCTGATGACCCCAGAATGAAATATATATGATTATAAATGATTCAGTTATGATTACCACTCAAAATAATAGTAAAATATTAAAACCTCCTGTTTGATACACAAGTCCCCTGATGACCCCAGAATGAAATATATATGATTATAAATGATTCAATTATGATTACAACTCAAAATAATAGTAAAATATTAAAACCTCCTGTTTGATACACTAGTCCCCTGATGACCCCAGAATGAAATATATATGATTATAAATGATTCAATTATGATTACCACTCAAAATAATAGTAAAATATTAAAACCTCCTGTTTGATACACTAGTCCCCTGATGACCCCAGAATGAAATATATATGATTACAAATGATTCAATTATGATTACAACTCAAAATAATAGTAAAATATTAAAACCTCCTGTTTGATACACTAGTCCCCTGATGACCCCAGAATGAAATATATATGATTAGAATTGATTCAATTATGATTACAACTCAAAATAATAGTAAAATATGAAAACCTCCTGTTTGATACACTAGTCCCCTGATGACCCCAGAATGAAATATATATGATTAGAATTGATTCAATTATGATTACAACTCAAAATAATAGTAAAATATTAAAACCTCCTGTTTGATACACTAGTCCCCTGATGACCCCAGAATGAAATATATATGATTATAAATGATTCAGTTATGATTACAACTCAAAATCATAGTAAAATATTAAAACCTCCTGTTTGATACACTAGTCCCCTGATGACCCCAGAATGAAATATATATGATTATAAATGATTCAGTTATGATTACAACCTTAAATATTTTTCCTTTTCCATGAATCAAAATACATTGTTATTTCATTACAAAATTCCGTTGTGAATTCCGCATTCAATCATAAAAGAACGACTCTAGTTTTAATTCAATTAATTTTTAAATATTTCTCTAATAATACAATTAATACTCAGAATATAAGATGTCTGAAGAATACAAAATATCTGGAAGAATTCCTCATTCTTGCGCTATGCGTCATATTGGCAGCAGGAGGACGGACATTGTCGTGCAGTTTTTCAAACGTATTGAGGCTTATTTTCTAGTAGTGGTGATTTTCTATCCTGAACTTAAAGTGGAACAAGGACAAAAATATCGAGCATCCAGTAACGCTCCTACTCTGATTCCAGTCTTCATTGATTTAGCAGGAGAAGCTTGTTAATCATTCCATCAGGTCGAGTGACTTCAAATGTTTTCACAAGTTTACGTCTGGTTTGGATGTGCGTGTGGAGAAATGAGAGATGTGAGATGAGAGGTTTTTTTATTATTCCTGTTAAGTTCGTTACATTCACTTCGGCTCAAATAGCCTTTGACATGTTATGAATTCATCTGTTGTCTCCCCAGCTATGGGTTAAATAGTAGGACCTGTATATGGAAAATCATTTTGCTCTCGATAAAAATTTAATGCAATATTCAGTAGCAAAGAAAGTATTATTCTTACAATGCAAAATATGATCCGGCTTTAAATAACCGAATTTGGGTTGAAAAGCCAGAAAGAAAGAGCAAAATTGCATATGGTTTGTGCTTCATCTTTTTTTCAAAAGGTCCTGAAATTCATTAGTTTACAAATTATGAAGTAATTCAGAGTTGCCTTTGTCTTTGAACATAAAAAGTACAATCTTCTGTACCAAGCAGACTATTATACTGAGGAGAGCAAAATGTTGAAGAGACTATGATACTGAGGAAAGTGCTGTCACTTCTATGTCGAGGTGACAACGATACTGATGAGCGTGCTGTCACTTCGATGTCGAGGAGATTTTGATACTGAGGAGAGTGCTGTCATTTCTATGTTGAGGTGTCTATGATGATGAGGAGAGTGCTCTCACTTCTATGTTGAGGTGTCTATGATACTGAGGAGAAAGGTCTCATTTCTACATTGAGGAGACTTTGATACTGAGGAGAGTTCTGTCACATATATGTCAAGTTGACTATGATACTAATGAGAGTGCTCTCACTTCTATGTTATAGAGACTTTGTTACTGAGGATAGTGGTGTCATTTCTATGTTGAGGTGACTATGATGCTGAGGAGAGTGCTGTCCCTTCTATGTCGAGGAGACTTTGATACTAAGTAGTTTGCACTCACTTCCATGTCGTGGAGATTATGATACTGAGGAGACTCCTGTCACTTCTATATTTAGAAGTGTTGAAGTGAGTGCACTCACTTCTATGTTCGTGAGACTATGATACTGAGGAGCATGCTCTCAATTCTATGTCGAGGAAACTATGATATTGAGGAGAGTGCTGTCACTTCTATTTCGAGGAGATTTTCATACTGAGGAGAGAGCCATCACTTCTATGATACACATGAGAGAGCTCTCACTTCTATGTTGAGGAGATTTTAATACTGAGGAGAGTACTCTCACTTCTATGTCAAGCTGACTATGATACTGGGTAGAGTGCTTTCACTTCTATATCGAGGAGATTTTAATACTGAGGTGACTGCTCTCACTTCTATGTTGAAGTCACTTCGAGGATACATTGATACAAAGGAGATTGCTCTCACTTCTATGTGGTGGAGACTATGATACTGAGGAGAGTGCTCTCACTTCTATGCCGTGGAGACTATGATACTGAGGAGAGTGCTGACACTTCTATGTCATGGAGATTGTGATACTGACGAGTGTGCTCTCACGTCTATGTCGAGGTGACATTGATACTGAGGAGAGTGCTCTCACTTCTATGTCGAGGAGATTATGATACTGAGCAGAGTGCTGTCACTTCTATATCGACGAGACTATGATACTGAGCATAGTGCTGTCACTTCTATGTCGTGGAGACTTTGATATGGAGGAGAGTGCTCTCACTTCTATGTCGTGGAGACTATGATACTGTGCAGAGTGCTGTCACTTCTATATCGACGAGACAATGATACTGAGCAGAGTGCTCTCACTTCTATGTTGTGGAGACTTTGATACTGAGGAGTGTGCTCTCACCTCTATATTGTGGAGGCTATGATACTGAGCCGAGAGCTGTCACTTCTATGTCATGGAAACTATGAAACTGAGTAGAATGGTGTCACTTCTATATCGACGAGATTATGATACTGAGCAGAGTGCTGTCACTTCTATGTCATGGAGTCTATGATACTGAGCAGAGTGCTGTCACTTCTATGTCATGGAGTCTATGATACTGAGGAGAGTGCTCTCACATCTATGTCGTGGAGACTATGATACTGAGCAGAGTGCTGTCACTTCTATATTGACGAGACTATGATACTGAGCAGAGTGCTGTCAATTCTATGTCGTGGAGACTTTGATACGCAGGAGTGTGCTCTCTCTTCTATGTCGTGGAGACTTTAATACTGAGGAGAGTGCTCTCACTTCTATGTCGTGGAGACTATGATACTGAGCAGACTGCTGTCACTTCTATATCGACAAGTCTATGATATTGAGCAGAGTGCTGTAACTTCTATATCGAAGAGGCTATGATACTGAGCAGAGTACTGTCACTTCTATGTTGTGGAGAGTTTGATACTGAGGAGTGTGCTCTCACTTCTATATCGCCTAGACTATGATACTGAGCAGAGTGCTGTGACTTCTATGTCGAGGAGACTTTGATTCTGAGGAGAGTGCTGTCACTTCTATATCGCCTAGACTATGATACTGAGCAGAGTGCTGTCACTTCTATGTCGAGGAGACTTTGATTCTGAGGAGAGTGCTCTCACTTCTATGTCGTGGAGAGTATGTTACTGAGCAGAATCCTGTCACTTCTATGCCGTGGAGACTGAGGAGTGTGCTGTGACTTCTATGTCGTGGAGACTATGATACTGAGCAGAGTGCTGTCACTTCTATGTTTTGGAGACTTTGATACTGAGGAGAGTGCTCTCACTTCTATGCCGTGGAGACTTTGATACTAAGGAGTGTGCTGTCACTTCTATGTCGTGGAGACTATGATACTGAGGAGAGTTCACTCACTTCTATGTCGGGAGAGCATGATACTGAGCAGAATCCTGTCACTTCTATGCAGTGGACACTTTGATACTGAGGAGAATACACTCAATTCTATGTCGTGGAGACTATGATGCTGAGGAGTGTTCTGTCACTTCATATGTCGTGGAGATTAAGATACTAGCAGGGTGCTGTCACTTCTATGTCGTGGAGACTATGATACTGAGCAGAGTGCTGTCACTTCTATATCGTGGAGACTATGATACTGAGGAGAGTTCACTCACTTCTATGTCGGGGAGACTTTGATACTGAGCAGAATGCTGTCACTTCTATGCCCTGCAGGCTTTGATACTGAGCAGAGTGCTGTAACTTCTATGCCGTGGAGACTTTGGTACTGAGGAGAGTGCTGTAACTTATATGATGTGTAGACTTTGATACTGAGGAGAGTGCCCTCACTTCTATGCCGCGGAGACTTTGATACTGAGTACTGTGCTCTCACTTCTATGTCATGGAGACTATGATACTGAGCAGAGAGCTGTCACTTCTATGCCGTGGAGACTTTGATACTGAGCAGAGTGCTGTCGCTTCTATGTCGTGGTGACTTTTATACTGAGCAGAGTGCTGTCACTTCTATGCCGTGGAGTCTTTGATACTGAGGTGAGTGCTGTCAATTCTATGTCGTGGAGACTATGATACTGAGGAGAGTTCTCTTACTTCAATGTCGTGGAGACTATGATACTGAGCAGAGTGCTATCACTTCTATGTCGAGGAGACTGATACTGGGGAGTGTCCTGTCACTTCTATGACGGGGAGACTATGATACTGAGGAGATTTCTCTCCCTTCTGTGTTGTAGAGACTTTGATACTAAGGAGAGTGCTGTCACTTCTATGTTGTGGCGACTATGATACTGAGGAGAGTGCTCTCACTTCTATATCATGGAGACTATGATACTGAGGAGAGTGCCCTCACTTCTATATCGAGGAGACTTTGATACTAAGGAGAATGCTCTCACTTCTATGTCGTAGAATCTATGATACTGAGGAGAGTTCACTCACTTCTATATCCTGGTGACTATGATACTGAGCAGAGTGCTGTCACGTCTATGCCGTGGAGTCTTTGATACTGAGGTGAGTGCTGTTACTTCTATGTCGTGGAGACTATGATACTGAGGAGAGTTCTCTTACTTCAATATCGTGGAGACTATGATACTGAGCAGAGTGCTATCACTTCTATGTTGAGGAGACTTTGATACTGAGGAGTGTCCTGTCACTTCTATGAAGTGGAGACTATGATACTGAGGAATGTGCTGTCACATCTCTGTCGTGGAGACTATGATACTGAGCAGAGTGCTGTCACTTCTATGCCGTGGAGACTTTGATACTCAGCAGAGTGCTGTCACTTCTATGCCTTGGAGACTATGATACTGAGGAATGTGCTGTCACTTCTATGTCGTGGAGACTTTGATACTGAGCAGAGTGCTGTCACTTCTATGCCGTGGAGACTTTGATACTAAGGAGTGTGCTGTCACTTCTATGTCGTGTAGAGTATGATACTGAGCAGATTGCTCTCACTTCTATGTCGAGGAGACTTTGATACTGAGCAGAGTGCTGTCACTTCTGTGCCCTGCAGACTTTCATACTGAGCAGAGTGCTGTCACTTCTTTGTCGTGGTGACTTTGATACTGAGCAGAGTGCTGTCACTTCTATGCCGTGGAGTCTTTGATAATGAGGTGAGTGCTGTCACTTCTATGTCGTGGAGATTATGATACTGAGCAGAGTGCTATCACTTCTATGTCGAGGAGACTTTGATACTGAGCAGAGTGCTGTCACTTCTATGTCGTGGAGACTATGATACTGAACAGAGTGCTGTCACTTCTATGCCGTGGAGACTTTGATATTGAGGAGTGTGCTGTCACTTCTATATCGTGGAGACTATGATACTGAGCAGAGTGCTGTCGTGGAGACTATGATACTGAGGAGAGGTCACTCACTTCTATGTTGAGGAGACTTTGATACTGAGCAGAGTGCTGTCACTTCTATGCCCTGCAGACTTTGATACTGAGGAGTGTGCTGTCACTTCTATGTCGTGGAGACTATGATACTGAGCAGAGTCCTGTCACTTCTATATCGTGGAGACTATGATACTGAGGTGAATGCTCTTACTTCTATGCCGTGGAAACTTTGATACTGAGGAGAGTGCTCTCACTTCTATGTCCTGCAGACATCACTGAGGAGATTGCTGTCACTTCTATATCATGGAGACATTGAAACTGAGGAGAATGCTGTCACTTCTATGCCGTGGAGACTTTGATACTTAGGTGTGTCCTCTTACTTCTATGTTGTGCAGACTATGATACTGAGGAGGTTTCTCTCCCTTCTATGTTGTGGAGACTTTGATACTAAGGTGAGTGCTGTCACTTCTATGTTGTGGAGACTCTGATACTGGGGAGAGTGGTCTCCCTTCTATATCGTGGAGACTATGATACTGAGGAGAGTGTCCTCACTTCTATGTCGAGGAGACTTTGATACTAAGGAGAGTGCTGTCACTTCTATATCCTGGAGACTATGATACTGAGCAGAGTTCTGTGACTTCTATGCCGTGGAGATTTTGATACTGAGGAGTGTGCTCTTAACTCTATGTCGTGGTGACTATGATACTGAGGAGAGTGCTGTATCTTCTATGCTGCAGTGACTATGATTCTGAGTATATTGATGCATCTTCCATACTGAGGAGTCTATGATACTCAGGAGGTTTCTCTCACGTATATATCGTTGAGACTTTTTTCTCACATTTACTATTGGTGTCGTGGCTCAACAAATATAATAGTCACTTCCAACTACTGTAAATATTTGTTGAACGGAATCAGCTTTCGTCATCGGCCGCATGTATGAAACGCTGAGTGTCAAACGAACTTTCGATGACTGGCTCTCGAGACGTTATCTTCAGTGCCCCTAATGGTGACTTGGCACTCATAATTGGTTACTGAGATTACTTTAATTCTTCCGAAGAGCGGGATACTGCTATGATCGTGCTAATATCAACGTGGGTCCAAGGATCGGTATGTTTACGCCGAGAGGCAAATATTGACAGTTGACAGTTGAGAAACTCGACAAGAATGAAAGGTCTTGTCCAAAATGAGTCATTTTTCAGACCAGAAGGGAACAGGCTGCTGAATGTGGGCCATTGAATTGGGGTTGTGGGGAGGTCAGTAAAATGAAGGTTTCGGGCGATGAGGGACCTCATATAATAAGCAATGTCCCCGTTGATGTGGGTGGCGGTCGGGGTAAGGAAATCACTGGAAATGTTTAAAATGAAGGCGACACAAGAATGACAAAGGCGGTGCAAGACTAGAATACTGTTGAGGCGGAATAGAACGATTCTGAGAGGGAGTTTATGGTTAGGGAAATGGTCCAGGTTGGATGCAGGATCGTTTTTCTTTTTCTTTTTTCATCTTTTTTAGGCGTCGGAACGCATCCAGTTAAATTTGCATTAATCTAACAGGCGATATGATACTTGTGTGCTTCGTTTACTTTCTCTAGCTAAATCTCGTTAAATGTTTTCTTTCTTTTCTCTTTTCCTTTCAACTTTTATTATTAGGGTGTATCAAAAGTGGATTTTTTTTTACATAGCTTTACTTCGAAGCAGATTTCATGTACACATCTAAAGATCATCTATGAATCTGTTATTACTAGTATTATTATTATTATCTTTACTAGTATTATTATTTATTTATTTATTTGTTAGGGTGCGTCAAAAGAATTTTTATTCTTTTGCAGACCTTTATTCTTTAACTTATTTAATCATGTAAACATCTGTAAAATATCTGTTTCCCTGACAACTATCATCTCCAACTATTCAAATGTAACGTCAACCGACATCTCCAGTTGCATTGATCTATCCACTATCCTTCTCCACATCCTTTCCTCTATCACTCCTATCTGCTGTTGCTCCAAATCCTCTGCGTGCTAGTGGCGCCCAGCCTTGCCTGGGGTGAAAACCTTTAAAAAAAATCTTTTATTTCACGATTATTATTATTGTTTTTATTTCCTTTGAGTTCTAGGGTTTACACATTTCTTTCCGTGTCCCACCCAGACACCTAAGGTTAGAAATGGTATCATGACACTTTCCACTGACAAAAAAAAATTCACATAGATAAAGCCCTTCGTAAAGTGTGGGCTGTACTTGTGAAAACAATGTTTTGTATTTCTTTGAGGCATGGGCTTCCAGGAATCCCTTCAATTAGTCTACTGGAATATTTTCCAACCAAGCCTAGGGCTCCAACTACAACAGGGATTGTTGATTTTCCCATATGCCACATTTTTGAGATTTCTATCTCAAGGTCCTTGTATTTTGACAGTTTTTCGAATATCTTCAAAGATACATTGCAGTCTGCAGGGACTTCCATATCAATAAGGAGGCACTTTTTGTCTATGGTCTTTAATAACAATGTCTGGGCGGTTGGCTTTGATTGTTCTGCCAGTGTGTATTTTGTAGTCCCATAGAATTGTAACAGGTCCTATCTCCGTAACCGGGTCTGGGTGGTGTTCGTACCAGTTTCTTTCATTTTTCTTCCCGTAGAAGTTGAACATTTTCCAGTGCAGATATTGGCCCACTCTGTCATGCCGGGTTTTATATTCAGTGGGTGCCAATACCGTGAAACCTGATACAAGATGAACAATTGTTTCTGGATATTTATCACGGAATCTGCATTTTGAGCTAACACAGTATTTTAGGAAATGTGCTTGATAATTCCTAGTTAACAAGCATTGGTCCTGTGCAGCAAGGATAAAACCTTCAGTTTCAGCTTTCAACCCTGCACTACGTAGCCACAGATGGGTGCGGTTTTTGTCTACGTCAGCTTGTTTGGTATGGGCAGAATATTGCCCGTGAAGAGGTTTATCTTGCCATTGTTTCTGTATCTGGTCGGTTGCATTTGTCTTTGCTCTCTTTTTAAGTATTTTGCAGCTTCAGCCGGTGTATTGTGTTTTACTTGTATTTCTGCGTCCATTTGAATCTCCATTTTGAATTTGGCTTCCTTTATTACGGAGTAAAGACGATTACTACTTTCATGTTCCTTGACACATACCATCATCCAGTCTTCTGTAGCTTCCAAGTAGCTTTGGAGGCCAATTGTTGTAGTTTTGTAGGATAGTTCTAGTTTAACTAGTCCTCTGCCTCCTTCGGATCTGGGCACATACAGACGCTCAACATCAGCTTTGGGATGATGCATGCGGTAGCAAGTGAGAAGCTTTCTCGTTTTGGCGTCCATTCGCTTAATTTCAGTTATGGTCCAATTAAGGATGTTAAAGCTGTATTGCACCACAGGGACAGCCAAAGAATTTATGGCTGATATTCTGTTTTTTTTTTAGTTTAGCTCGGTATTTAGTACCAGACGTACACGCCTGTAGTACTCCTTTCTTACCTTTCTTACCTTCTCCTTCATTTGGTTGTGTTGTATGCCATCTCCTTCGCTAATTCCTAGGTACTTATAAGCTTCATAATGCTCCAGTTCCCTAATCTTTGTGACAAAATCTAAATCTATTAAGGGTGTTTCTGTAATTCTCCATTTCTTGAATGTTACTTTTGCACATTTATCTAACCCGATGTCCATACCTATATCGTCACTGAAACATTTTGGAGAGCCTTCAACTCATTGTCGTCTTTGGCAAAGAGTTTGAGATCATCCATGTAGAGTAGGTGATTGAATATATTCTTATTTATTTTGTAACCATAGCTACTGTTGTTCAGTTCAAGCGTAAGGGGGATTACGGACAAACAAAACAGAAGGGGAGACAGAGAGTCTCCTTGAAAGATTCCACGTCGGATATTTAGTCGGTTGGATATGGCAGTGCCCCTGGTGTGACTAAGGTATAGTTTGGTGTTCCACATACCCATGCTCTGCTTAAGGAAATTTAATACCACCGGGGAGATTTTGTACCTTTCCAAACTCTTAAGGATCCAAGATTATTAATATTATTAATATTATTATTATTATTATTATTATTAATATTAGTAGCAGTAGTAATGTGATTTGGTATGATTTTGTTTAGCAGCATATCAACACCTCCATGTGTTATTTAATACCAAAATCTAAATATTTTGTATACAAATTTATGGCTTCAAATATATATATTGGTGGTCATTCTGCATTAAATAGGTATTGTCGGTATTTTTTTATATATACAAAAATGTATTTTACTATAAAAAGTATTGTTGAAAATTTTACTATAAAAATGTATTTTTATAGTTTCATGGTCTTGTTTTTGTTTGTGAGTTCACTAGTTGCGGGTGCAGAGATCATAGCATGTACTTCCACCGTCGGTCAGGGTGGACCTGGGAACAACAGCGATTGTGATGTGATTCCACGCTCCTCAAAAACTCCTGATCAGATGTCTTGCCGCCGGATGTCGTTTATCGTCATACCCAGGACAAAAAAAAGTTATTGTTGTTATTTCCTTTGTTTTATGGTGTATACTTATTATTTAACGGGTCCTAATCAGAGACCTAACGTTAGAAATGGCATCATGATATTTTCCACTGAGCAGGATCACACAAAATACTGTAATAAATAACAGAAACCACATCAATAACTGCAAAAACTAAAATGATTATCACATGTAATTCGAAGAAAAAATAATGACCTAATCAAGATGTTGACGTTCCACACTACATCAAACAAAAGGTTACGAAGGAAACTGCCATCAATAGTGAAAAGAGCTATAACAGCTACTGGAATTAAGAATCGTATTTTCCAGAAAAATTGTTTAAAGAAAAAGTTGTTATAAGCTTCAAACTAAACTTCAAATAACGTATGGGTCAGTTATAACTTTTGTTTCTGTCCTCCTTAAAAGTCCAAACCTTTCGAATTGAAAAAGTCCTATTGTATAGATCAAAAACTTAGACTTCATCTGCTCTTCTTGAAAGTCAACTAGATGGAACATATTCAAATCTACTTGATTGAATGAACAAGTCCTATTGTATGGATCAGAAACTTAGACCTTATCTGCTCTTATTGAAAGTCAACTAGATGGAACATATTCAAATCTACTTGATTGAATGAACAAGTCCTATTGTATGGATCAGAAACTTAGACCTTATCTGCTCTTCTTGAAAGTCAACTAGATGGAACATATTCAAATCTACTTGATTGAATGAACAAGTCCTATTGTATGGATCAGAAACTTAGACCTTATCTGCTCTTCTTGAAAGTCAACTAGATGGAACATATTCAAATCTACTTGATTGAATGAACAAGTCCTATTGTATGGATCAGAAACTTAGACCTTATCTGCTCTTCTTGAAAGTCAACTAGATGGAACATATTCAAATCTACTTGATTGAATGAACAAGTCCTATTGTATGGATCAGAAACTTAGACCTTATCTGCTCTTCTTGAAAGTCAACTAGATGGAACATATTCAAATCTACTTGATTGAATGAACAAGTCCTATTGTATGGATCAGAAACTTAGACCTTATCTGCTCTTCTTGAAAGTCAACTAGATGGAACATATTCAAATCTACTTGATTGAATGAACAAGTCCTATTGTATGGATCAGAAACTTAGACCTTATCTGCTCTTCTTGAAAGTCAACTAGATGGAACATATTCAAATCTACTTGATTGAATGAACAAGTCCTATTGTATGGATCAGAAACTTAGACCTTATCTGCTCTTCTTGAAAGTCAACTAGATGGAACATATTCAAATCTACTTGATTGAATGAACAAGTCCTATTGTATGGATCAGAAACTTAGACCTTATCTGCTCTTCTTGAAAGTCAACTAGATGGAACATATTCAAATCTACTTGATTGAATGAACAAGTCCTATTGTATGGATCAGAAACTTAGACCTTATCTGCTCTTCTTGAAAGTCAACTAGATGGAACATATTCAAATCTACTTGATTGAATGAACAAGTCCTATTGTATGGATCAGAAACTTAGACCTTATCTGCTCTTCTTGAAAGTCAACTAGATGGAACATATTCAAATCTACTTGATTGAATGAACAAGTCCTATTGTATGGATCAGAAACTTAGACCTTATCTGCTCTTCTTGAAAGTCAACTAGATGGAACATATTCAAATCTACTTGATTGAATGAACAAGTCCTATTGTATGGATCAGAAACTTAGACCTTATCTGCTCTTCTTGAAAGTCAACTAGATGGAACATATTCAAATCTACTTGATTGAATGAACAAGTCCTATTGTATGGATCAGAAACTTAGACCTTATCTGCTCTTCTTGAAAGTCAACTAGATGGAACATATTCAAATCTACTTGATTGAATGAACAAGTCCTATTGTATGGATCAGAAACTTAGACCTTATCTGCTCTTCTTGAAAGTCAACTAGATGGAACATATTCAAATCTACTTGATTGAATGAACAAGTCCTATTGTATGGATCAGAAACTTAGACCTTATCTGCTCTTCTTGAAAGTCAACTAGATGGAACATATTCAAATCTACTTGATTGAATGAACAAGTCCTATTGTATGGATCAGAAACTTAGACCTTATCTGCTCTTCTTGAAAGATGACTGGATGGAACATATTCAAATCTACTATCCAGAACATCAGTTGGAGATGCCATGCAGCGCTTAACCCAATTTACGGAGAACTCAGTCCAGTCTCTCTTAAGTTCAAACAAAAACGATTATTGTTTGCCGGCCACTGCCACCGAGCGGACAGGGACATCGTCTCATAATTACTCCTATGGCACCCTTCTAGGAGTGTCTTCTCACAAAATTTGACTTTCTCAGGTCGGAAGTCATTGTTGGACATTGCTGATCTGGGGACAACAATACAGGAGCGAACAGTGTGGAAAGGGGGATTGTCAATGGAGTTCCGACCAACTATAGGCAGGTCGAAGGATGATAATAACAACTTTAGTTTTGCGGTGAATGAATTTGAATACAGAATCTTCTATGCTCGGTGGAGTCTTGTCGAACACCGCAAATTGCCATAAAACTGAAACCTTAACCTAAAACCTCAAGTCATAATCGAGACGATAACATGGATGCTATACCTTGTACGAAACTCGTTCAGAAAGATTTGAATCTGTATACATTCACTTTCTCAGATCAATGATTAGAAATGGTTTTTGAGTGAATAAACCTTGTAGGTTTCAGTAAGGAACACCCTTCTTCAAGATTGTGGGTCTTTCAACTTCCTATTTCTAACTTCCTATCCATTGTAGTTCTATAGGTTTGCCCTTCCTTATCTCTCCTCTGCCAACCATTTACGCAAGTTCCTTAGACAGGGGTTATTTTCAGCTTTCCTCTTGTCTTTAATATGTTCTGTGAGTGTCAAATTCTCCAAGCCCTCCTTCATTATGTGCACTTTAAATTTTAAATTATCTCTTACAGATTCCAAGTAGAAGCCTCTTTTTGGCTTCCATTTTTCTTAAAACTTCGTTGTTACTCACATATTCAGTCCATGGTATTCTCAGCATCCTTCTGTAGAACGACATTTCTGTTACTTAAAACCTCTTGTTTTCTTTCTCGTTACCAATGTACTGATGATGAGGGTGACTAAAGTATTCCAGCCGGACTTTGATCTTCTTCGCATGACCTACGTGAGACGGTGGATAATTTTAGCCATGAGGCATTCCACCATTTGTATCCTTTGGAATTCACCGCATGACTGAATAACTGGACATGGCGGTGATCCTATAACACTGTATTGGTTGTTTATCACTTGGAAGAGCCAACCTCGCCAGAAGGGGTCAAGAGGAGCCTGACAAAAACATTAGTCACCTAGAGGAGAAAATTCCATTGATAAACAAAACCTGTAGCACGCACTTGATTGTTTAGCATTACCAAACCGATACATTGGCTTCATAATCGGTGTCCGGAGGCGGATGATTGTCGACATTGTCAACTGCAACTGTGGATACTCGTAGGAGTTGCGATCTCTGGCACTGAATCGTACTTACATGGTAAAAGGCCGATAACAATTTGAAAACAGGATTCAATGGAAGAAACTACAACAGTTATAATTATATCCGAATTTGAAATAAATCAGAAAGAATCCCTAGAACTACAACGTTTGCGTCGTGGTCGAGAGAGAAACTAAATAGTGTCTCTCATTACCAAAGTCTTCTTGAAGAATCTTAACATCCACGTGATGGCCAACGTGAAATATAACAATCTGATCTGGACATACAACCTTTCTATAGTGTGAAACTGTTTTTTTTAAAGATTTTTTTCCTATTTTTCTTTAAATAAATACATTTTTTCACCATCAAAATGTATTTATTTACATTATGATCTTTTGACAGATTCTTTCATTTTAGCAAAATCTTAATTAAGAATTGTCTTTGAATTTCAAGACAGGCAACAGAAATGGATTAACGAATGTCTGCCAAAATCTCGAAACTGCCATATGAATGTCATGCACGGTGGAAAACTATATATATCTGAACTGACACCTGTATACAACCGTATAATGATATCAATGATTCAAAAGGGCTCTGCGCGAAATAACTGCTATTTTTCCTGGTCACACCTGTTCGTGTCCCAGCTAAGTGCAAATAGTGAACTCCCAAACAACAAAATAAAGTATAAAAATACATTTTATTGTAAAAATACCAACAATACATTTTATAGCAAATTGACCAACAATACATATTTATAGTAAAATGACCAACAATACATTTTATCTGTAGTTGAAGGCATGCAATTGCATTCAAAATATATTTAGTTGAAGCCATAAAATTGTGTTCAAAATATTTAGATTTCGGCATTAAATAACCCATAGAGGTGTTGATATGCCACTAAACAAAATCAAGCAACCAACCACTAAGAAAGGCTTTGAATGAATGAAGCATGTAGGCCTGAGCGAGGACAGTGTTTCTTCCAACCTAATGGTCTAGCAGTATAGAATCTCAAACAAATAATTGTATCAAATAACAAATAACCACATCACTTGAGGACTTTTAACCACAGCAACAACTAAAATGGATAGCACATATAATTTGAATTGAAAATAATTATAGAATCAAAATGTTGACATTCCACGTTACTTCGAACAAAAGGTTAGGAAGGAAATTCCAAGCAATACTGGGAAGTTCAATACCAGTGGACTTGAGAAAAGTATTTCATTAAAGTTTGTATTAATGGAAAGATTTTATAAATTTCAACGGACAGTAGTTGATGGCGAACATGAAGGATAACAACGTGCGATCATTTTGTAATGGGAGGCTTTTTATTATTGAATATTTTTTCCTGTTCTTCTTGGTATTTTTTCTATAATACAAATTTATTTCTTCATATAATACTTTGTTCTCAATTACCAGGCCGACAGATTGTTTCGGCTTAGACAAATCATAATCAAGAATTCTTTTTTGAATTTCATGCAACACCAAATATGTCCAGTTCAGTTGTATCGATAGACAAGCATCTTTTAATAGAAAGATTTTACAAATTTCACTTTGTTCAGTAAACGCGTAATATTACAATTATCTTTTTTCCCCCTTATTATCGCAACGTTTCGACTGTTTTGCCTTCCAGTCTTCTTCCTTCAATCCGGGTAACTCTTCATGTAATTTCAAACTGATTTAATACATCGGGGTGCAGATGTTTCTCGTTCTGCTCTGCATGACTACGGAGTTGTCGTTATTTTGAGTACTAATCTATTATTACTAGTCTTGTTTCTACCAAACCCGAGTCAGTACTATCCAAACCAGGGACCGAACTCATAATTACTCTGCCTTCAAATTCACAAATCAACCCTTTAATCCTGAATTTGCCGTCTTACACTTATTCTGCTACTATCCTACGCGCTGTGGACAATGCTGTTGTCATACTTCACTGAATTCTCCGCAGTTTCTTTCTTCGAAGTTAATGCTGCTGATTTTGAAGCTTTACTGTCAGATCTTTCAGGAACCAACGCTTTAATGTTGAATTTAACTGTGCTACTACATTGGCAACTCGGTCTTCACCCGTCTTACTGTTGAATTAGCTAGATGCAACAGCCACTTCAGCTGTAACCTCTTTTCTCGCACTTCTCGACTGTGGAACTCATTTCCGATTTCTTGCATCCGTGATGATTACAATTTTAAAAAAATTAAATGCAACATATTGATCATTGTTACTTTTTTTCCTTTCTTCAATCCTCCACATTCTCTATTTTCTCATTCTCTTTCATTTTCACTCCTTGTAACCACCTGCGGTCTAATGGCATTATTGCCATATTTGGATTAAAATGATTTTTAAAAAGATATATAAATCCGAACGACACTCTTTCTATTCAACAGATTGAATTCTGTTTCTGTAAGTTTTGAATACATTATTTCAAGGTGACCTACACGTCTCTTTACATTAACTGATTGGTCAGTCTAAAGGAAACCTTGATATAACAAACCACTTCAGTTACACCAAACATTCGCCATTATCTTCCAGGAGTTGTATCTTCTTTTTTCGCCTAATGTATCTGCGTCCAAACAATGTGCTTATCATCATGTCAGCTTAATGAAATCCATTTTTCCTGTCAACTGTTCAGACAATTCGATTGCGTTTACACTTAAAAAATTGTTGTGTAGAAAGATCAACTTTCTCTACATTTATTACTAAAACATGGCCTCATCCTTCGGCTATATGGGTAGTGCATTTGCTCGTGGCACAGTGACAAAAAGTGAGTCACAAAGACATGGCGTTTTCTAGTCGTACGCTCTTCACACTGAACTATTGTATTCTGGATCTTATCAAGAACCTTGAGACAAACATAAGCGACACCAGACCATATAGGGCAGCAATACTCCATGATTTGCAGATTTGAAGGATCACAACAGGCCTTTGCTTACGATCGTTGTGTAAACACCCTGGATCGATCGATGGATCGAAATGTGGCCTCCGATGATATTTAAATTTGCATCTCGTATCGTTGCGATACGGTCTCACAGGGACTATGCTTTACTGATTAGGTATTAGTGCCATTCAAAACTATATTTTCCAGCTGTACTGCTTAGGTTATACAGTGTATATAACGATCTGGGTATTCATATAAGAGACAAAAGAACAAGATGAAAGTTCCACTGGTCTAAAATCTATATAATACCAAAAGTCTGAGACTACTTGCGTGTTTGTGTAATGCGTCCGTCCAGCGCATAATGATTTACGTGTTGTTTATACAGTAAATATTTTTTATTTGAACTTTCTTCAAACAGACGTTTTTTTAAGTTAAAGACAGACACAAAGAGATCCCGATTTGCTGTTTCGTCCAGTTTTTGTAGAATAATTATTTATATTTCAGCTTTATTGAAACAAACAATATTTTAAATATTTAAAAAAATATTTTTGGGGATATTTCAAAGATATTTTCAAATGAATATGATTTTAAAATATTTTTTGGTATATTAAAAAATATTTTTTAAGTTAATCTGATTTAAAGTTCAAGTTTATCCCGGAAATCCTCTTCCTATTAAATGCTGTAAACAATCAGTAAAACATTAAACATGAACTTGTTAACCAGACCAATGATGGCGCGTAGGAATTGAAATATTTAAGTGAATCATAATAAAATTAATTTTCATTTCAATGGTATGTTGAAATCAACTTCACTGTTTTATAAGCTGAACCGTCAGTGACCCAACGGGTTACGGTTAGTCTAGTTAATAATAAATTCAGGATTTCCCAAAAGTTACTTTTCCAATTTAAAATTAAGTATTTCTATTTTCTAATTATTCCTGCATATTTTTTTCTGAAAGAAAATTTAGAATATAGAGAAAATATTATTATTTTTAAGTATGAAAATGCTGCTGTGATTATATATCTGGCTTAGCAGATCTTTCGACATCATTTTTTTACTAATTTTCACCATATACAAGACCAAAGAGCCACTCAAGGTAGAGAGTTACTGAAGGCGGTTAGCGATAGGAGGAAGGAGTGCAGTTTATGGGGATATGTGAGGAAGGTAGTGGTTAAATCTAGACTTGATTGGGTTAAGATTTTAATGATCAGGAAAGCATCCTCCTGGGATTCTGTTCCACAAAGCAACAGTTCTTGGGAAGATGTTATCCTATTGAAAGTTATTCCTTATTAAAGCTATACGAACATATTGAAGGTGGTCTCACTCCGCAAAAATGGCCTCCAAGAATAGATTCTTAACGACGTATTACGTGTCATAATACTAAAGAAAGAAAGAAGCGAATGAAGTGAAAAAGAACGAATGCAAGAAAGAGAGAAGGGAACGAATTGAGAAAGAAAAAAGAAGGAAGGAAATGAGCTGAGAAAGAAAGAAAGAAAGAATGACTGAATTAAACAAGGGATTAAAGAAAGAAAGAAAGAAAGAAAGAAAGAAAGAAAGAAAGAAAGAAAGAAAAAAGAAAGAAAGAAGGAAGGAAGGAATGACTGAATTAAACAAGTGATAAATGAAAGAAAGAAAGAAAGAAAGACTGAATTAAACAAAGGATTAAAGAAAGAAAGAAAGAAAGAAAGAAAGAAAGAAAGAAAGAAAGAAAGAAAGAAAGAAAGAAAGAAAGAAAGAAAAGAAAGAAAAGAAAGAAAGAAAGAAAGAATGACTGAATTAAAGAAAGAAAGAAAGAAAGAAAGATTGAAAGAAAGAAAGAAAGAAAGAAAACAGAAATCGAAATATAAAAAAATCACCCTTCGGTACCTCGAGGCCGTGTAATGGTTAGCAAGCTTGTCTCGCTAGAACAAATATGACTGAGTAGTGAGTTCAATCCTCACTGGGTGCCCCTTACTTTCAGCCTTGAAAAAAAAAATCGCCTTTAATTTTTTCATTTATGGTTTTAAAATTAGAACAAATATGTGATAGAAAGAAAACCAGTGGAAGAATGAACTTTGCCTAAAACAAACGCCCAAGGACCAAGCGTCAGGCGAAAGGTGGGCTCCAAGAATAGACTCTGAACTATGTATTACTCGACAGCAAGGTGCACAAAAGAATTCATGTGTAGCGGATAAAGTGACAAAAAGATATAAATGCAATGAAAAAGAAAGCCATGAAGAGTAAAGTCGGTGGCGGGGGCGGGGGTGATATAGAACAAGTGCGAGCAATGCGCGCCATAATTCAGAGGCGATCGGTTCGTTGCAAAGCTGTTAATAGAACAGATGGGAAATGCAGGCTCCATGTCAAACTATTTTCGTAATAAGCTCTAATGATCACTTTACACAAGGCCGAAGAGCCACTCGAGGTAGAGAGTTACTGAAGGCGATTGTTGTAAGAGTAAAGGGTGCAGTTTATGCGGATATGTGTGAAAGATAACGATTAACCTTAAATGGTTAAGATTGTAGCGATTGGGGAAGCATCCTCTCGGGAGTCGGTTCCACAGAGAAACAGTTCTTGGGAAGAAACTATCCGAGTGTTAATAAAGAAACACAAACGGAATGAAGGCGGTTCAGTGTGTAAATCTTCTTCAAAATATTAATATCCTCAGCTAAAGGTCTCTTCTCGGTATCTTTACCAAAGGTCTCTCTTGTAGTGCTACCAGTGGGAGTAGCGACTGGGGGGGGGGGGTTAAAGATGTTTTTTGTGAAAGCGGTAAGGGTTGAAGAGTTTATTATTGTAGGGCTCGGGAAAGCCTCCTCCTGGTATTCTATTCCACGGTTTTTGCCCCTTTACTAACGAAATACAAAGGGGATTGTGGGTAATGCATCTTCCCTAATAGCGGTAAATAACTCTCGCTGCAGCCCCAAGCTTCTTGCACAGATGCTTTCCTTCAGACGCTGCATTGTCAGCACCTGTTGCACTTAATATGGACAAAGACGTGAAGCGATGAGAAATATAGTGGCATCCTCGACACCTCCAACAGATTCACAAGGACTTTTTCATCGTACTGACACGGTCTTCCAGATCGTGGGAAATTATTGACTGACTCATATTACAAAAAACCTTGAACTAAACCAATTATCAAATTTGAAGGTTGTTTTCTGACACTGAAATGTAGACAGAATGCTCTCTAACGAAAGGGGCTCCCAGTGAAATTAAACTCACTATTCAGTCGTAATTGATATATAGCGAGACACACTTGATAACTCTTACATGACGTCGAAGTGCTCAGATTTAATAAACATCGATAACATGTGGTACAAGATACATGTTGCACAAGGCCGAAAGTATGGAGCACGGCGTGAAGATCAAACTTGCTACTCATTTATTCTAGCGAGACAAGCTTGTTAACCATTACACCACGTCGAAGTGCTCAGCGATTTAATAAACATAGCTTAGATGTGGCACAAGGCCGAACGTATGGAGCACGGAGTGAAGATCAATCTCGCTACTCATTTATTCTAGCGAGACAAGCTTGTTAACCATTACACCACGTCGAACTGAACTGTACTTGGGTGCAGATGCGATATAGTAGCGTCCTGGACATCTCCAACTGTTCTGTAGTTCCTGGCATATCACGATTAATTTGTAATCGGTGCGGTATGGCCTTCCAGATCGTGACAAATTCTTGCTTGACTGACTCATATCTCAGATAACGTTGAATGGAACCAATTATCCAATCCAATGGCGATTTTCTGGCATTGACGTGTATGCAGAACTTTCTATGGATGAGGAAAATTGAAAATAGGATTTTATGATTTTACTTTTTTGTTTAGCTGTGAATTCTTGTAGGAGTAATTTCCAAATTTTAATTTAAATATCTCCCCTCAAAAGAAAAAAAATAAATAGAAATCTAATTATGAACAAAATGAGACTTGCTGAATTCTTCAGTGACTTTTGAACAGCCTGTATTTATCTAAAAGTGAAATAACATTTAAAAATCATTTCCGGTCGTCTGAAGAAAAAAAAATGTGCTAAAAATACAAGAATGAAAACACAATTGGTCATAACATATTGAACAACAACGGGAAAGAAAAATACAACAAAGACAAAAATGCCGACGCATCCAGCCAGCAGGAGGTTTGTGGAGGGAGACGTTTGACCTGTGAACCACTCTTCGTCGCCATTATTCATGTTTACTTCCCTCGTCCACATCCCTCAAACGCCGGCGTCTTGGTCCCGGCGGGCGCAGAAGTTCTGGCTTCCCGCTTTACCCGTCTCGCTCGCCCGCCAACAATAACCCCTATGAACGACTGCCAGTAAAGGAAAGGAAACGCGACGGGGGCGGTTAGGATAAACAATGCCTATAAATTTCGCGTGACTTCAAATCGATATCATTTTTTTTTCTTTTCGGGGAGAAAGTTGTAATTACGGTCTCTCTTTCAGTTGGTATAGCGGGCACGCGTGGAATTTGCAGTCACTCACTCACACACTGGCGATGCACCTTTTACAAGTCTTCTTTTCTTCATACATTCCGACACTGATTCAAGGAATGGGAAGAAACAGGAAAATTCCGTTAAAAAAAAGAAAGGAGTACTTAACTGTTATGTAGTATCAGTCCTCGTATATGCCACGGGATGCTGGACAATCTTATCACAGATGGAGAAGAGACTTGAAGCAACCTAAATATGGTTCTACAGTAGGATGCTGAGAATACCATGGAGTGAACATGTAAGCAACGACGAAGTTTTAGAGAAAATGGAAACAAAAATGACACTAATACTTAATATCTGAAAGAGGCAGCTGATATGATTAGTGGCTCGGAACGAGAAATCGAAGAACGAATTTCGATTTCCAATCGAATTCGTACCATCCATTTAAGTGCAAAACCTCCTGGGAAGGCATGAATCAATCATCCCTCCAAATCATACATTGGGGAAGATATGACTCTATGTCTTCCCCATTTCTGTTATTTCAAATACAGTGCAACCCGGATATAAGAGAGTTATCGGGACCGGAGAATAAGTCTCTTATATCCGGGTTTGGTCTATTATATATACATTAACACAGGCTCAAATTTGGGACCAGAGAAAATCTCTCTTATATCCGGGTTTCTCTTACATCAGGGTCTCTTATATCCGGGTTACACTGTATCTGCATAAACTTGGATGAAATTATCCCGCTTTCACTGCCATGAGGAAAGGGGGCAGATATCAAAATTCAACTACATTCAATTCGACTATGAACTCAGTCTATATCCGTCTATATTTCTTAAAATGAGGTATTATGTACACTATTTACATTATTCGGACTATTGTCCTCATCTTTGTCGCCATATTTATTACAACGTTTCGGCCTTTCAGTATCTGTCTATATTTCTGAAAATGAGGTATTATGTACACTATTTACATTATTCGGACTATTGTCCTCATCTTTGTCGCCATATTTATTACAACATTTCGGCCTTTCTGTATCTGTCTATATTTCTGAGATGAGGTATTATGTACATTATTTACATTATTCGGACTATTGTCCTCATCTTTGTCGCTATATTTATTACACCGTTTCGGCCTTTCAGTATCTGTCTATATTTCTGAGATGAGGTATTATGTACATTATTTGGACCATTGTCCTCATCTTTGTTGCCATATTTATTAAAAGTTTCGGCCTTTCAGTATATGTTTATATTTCTGAGATGAGGTATTATGTACATTATTTACATTATTCGGACTATTGTCCTCATCTTCGTTGCCATATTTATTACAAAGTTTCGGTCTTCCAGTATCTGTCTATATTTCTGAGATGAGGTATTATATACACTGTTAACATCATTCGTACTATTGTCCTCATCTTTGTCGCCATATTTATTACAACGTTTCGCCCTTTCCCTTAATTCTACAAGTCAAATTCATAAAAAAATATTTGATTTTTGTTTTTTCATCCCTTACAGACAAAAGAATTCAATATTACTTAACCGGCTTCAACAGCATATTCCTCTTTATCTATGTACTAGCCGAATTACCCGCGCCTTTCAGTGTGTCACACTGTTTTTGTAAGAAAATGATGATTGATTTTAAATCATTGTTATAATCTGTGGAGAAAAATGATGCATTTCAATATTACTCAACGTGACTTCCATCTTGCTTTCTACTTCTTTATTTTGTTTTGGAGTCGTTCCTTTGTTCACATGTAAATTTAATTTAAATCAAAGCAAAAAAAAACTTCAGTGGGTGGGAGTGCCCTCACCCCCGGAAAGCCCCTTTGATAAAAATGAAATATTCCTATCCAAGTACCCTGGCTTAAGTAGTTTTAGAATATTTATGTTTATGGAAGTCTATCTCCCAAATCCTAGAAGGACATACAGATAGACAGAGGCTACAAATCTCTCTATATAGATTTGAATTGTAAAAAGCAAATACATTGTGGAGGTAAATAAATTTGTTTGTTTTTGATATGTCGATGGAGACAGTTTTGCAATTTCTTCATCCAACCACAAATATACGAAAGTCTCAACTCAAGAAGTAGACGTAAAACCTAGTGACAACCTTCCCTTTAAGACTACCAGTTCAGTTGGTAACCCGTTTAGTTAAATAAGTAAACAAAATTAAACTTTATGGTGTGATGAACCCACAAAGATTCGGAAATTTTATTTTTAATTTAGAAAGAACGAAAAAATAATTAATTAAATTTCTTAAAATTGAGATCAATGAGTATGGACAACAGATGTTTTTGTTTGAGTTTTCTGTACATTCTATGGCGATTTTCTAAGCACAGCTTAGATGTAGCACAAAGTCGAAAATACGTGGTATCCGGTGAAGATTGAACTCGCTATTCAGTCGTAATTGATCTAGCGAGACAAGCTTTCTAACCATTACACGACATTGAAGCGCCCAAAATGATTTTCTAAGTGGAGCTTAGACGTGGCACCAATCCGAAACTATAAGGAACTATCTCTCTCCTCAGTCGTAATTAATCTAGCGAGACTAACTTGCTAACCACTACACCGCGTCGAAGTGGCCAGCTATAAAGAACGTTATGGAGTCTCCATATCTTATCAGGTATTGGCACTATTTCGACGGCCCCCGGTGGGGGAAGTTAGGATGATTAAATCCAAGTGAATATATGGTTCATCATCATTTATTTTTTTTTATTTCTTTATTGAGGGTGTTAAATAGTAAATCTGGCGTTTCTGTTACCAGTTCTTTTATGAAGGGAGAAAGAATGAATGTCTGTGAAAACGGAAGCACAAAAGAAGAAATGCGAAAAACAGATGTGAAAGAACGATCAGAAGTTCCGTAACGTCTTGGGGGTCATAAGGGCAATAAATGAGCCACTGCCGTAACAGCAGGGGGTACGTTTAAGACAAGTTAGAATGGTTTCGAATTCACATTTGTCTTTTTCCAAGACTGGTTTCCATAAAAATCTAAAGAGCTTGATCTGTCCTATTATTTACGAGGGTTCAAATACAGAGTTTTCCTTCTCCTAAACTGACAAGCCAAAGAGTCCAATCTGCCATGCTATTTATTCCATTTCTTGGAGAAGATCGATTCATGCCTTCTCCAAGGGCATTAGCCCCAAATAAACGAATTCCGGATTTTCAAAAACCACTCCTACCGCTACAGGATGAATATTAATGCATTTAGTATTTGCTGCATTGAACCTAACATTGTTTTTTTACAATAATGTTCTCCCCCGTACAAGGCTCAAGAGCCACTCGAGGTAGGATATTACTGACTAAGACGTAAAAGGCATATTTTATGGGAATGTGTGGAGAAGATAACCGTTAAACCTTATTCAATAGTGAGGCGCACTGGTCGCGTTCGGTTAGATTTTGGATCCAAATCCAAAATCTAGTGTACAGAACATTTCTACAAAGAAAAATGTCAATTTTACACGATTTTCCGTTTTCAGTATTCCGAATAAAATATTTAACTTTCTTCCTTAGCGTCAAGGAAATGAAAAAAAAACAACAACAAAAAAAAGACGTTCGGAGACCTCTAGTAAAAAAAAAATATATATATATAAGTTATAAGAGAATGGCAAGAAGGAAGATTCTATTACAAAAGTGGGTGAAAGAAAGCAAAATTAAAAATATTTTGGCACTACTTATATAGAATGGTCCCCTTGTTAAAGTTTTCTGGGGAATAATGTTTCGGCATTTCTCAAGCTGTAACATTTGTCAGAATCGGAAAATATTACATTTTTTATCAATAGAATGGTGGGAATCATGTTCATAATATCCCTATAGTGTCAAATAGCTCGTTGTTATTTACAGAGATATCTGCACTTAGTTTTTATTTACAGATGCCGTGTCTAGAAAGTGTCATTACGTCATTGATATATGCTTTCATTATGTTAATATATGTAAATTTATGTTCTTTAAAAATATGGTACTAGTTTAAAAATGTATACATATGTCTGTTCTTTAGTTTAAAATAATCTTTTTTAATGAAAAAAAGCCATTGCGCCAAGTAATTGTTTGTTTAAAATGTTTTCTTAAAATAAAACGCATAAAAATGTATATAGTCGTTTGTTCTTCATTTAAAAGAAATCTTTTTGAAAAATAAAAATTATGATTATTTTCTAAAATGTGTTTCTCTTCTTATTATGCGAGGGCCAATAACTTTCGTCAAACTTGGACCTTCATGCCCCGCCAAAAACGTCGTGTCAAAAGGACGGTTTTTCCACTTAAACCGCTATTATTTTAATTATCTTCACTCCTTCGGCAATGTTTATTGTTTTAAAAAGCGATTATTAGAATTGTAATAAAACCTGAACATATGAAAGTGAAATTGGTTACTACATCACTGCTCAAGCGGGCAAGGTTCGAGTCTGTTCACTGAAATTGTACATTACATCGCTGTCTAGACGGGCAATGTTCGAGTAAATTCACTGAAAATGGTGACAACATCGCTTTCTCGATGGGCAAGGTTCCAGTCTGTTCACTGGCACGGATGACAAAACCGCTGTCTAGATGGGCAATGTTCCAGTAATTTTGATAAAATTGGGTACTACATCGCTGTCCCGACGAACAAGGTCCCAGTAAGTTCACTGAAATTGCTTACTACATCGCTGTCTAACATAGGTAATAACCCTGTAAATTTCTTGAAATTGGTTAGTGTCCAGTCGGGCAAGAATAATAGGTCTTCCACCAGTTCAGTTCTATTGGTTACTATATCGTTGTCTAGACGGGCAAGGTCCCAGTAACTTCACTTAAATTGGTTACTAAATCGCTGTCCAGAGGAGCAAGGTCCCAGTAAGTTCAATGAAACTGGTGACTACAATGCTGTCTAGATAGGCAAGAAACCAGTAATTTCAGTGAAATTGGCTACAAATTCGCTTTCCAGGCAATTTTCCTCACTCTTTTCAAGATTTGCATACATTATTGAAATATTTTTGCGTTAACCTGTCTGTACGATTACTCTAAATACTGTGTAAATTTTGTCTTTCAAATCTTGATGTAAACGCCGTCACATGAAGCCCCACAAGTAAATTGAACAGAATTTGCAAAACCGGCCAAGCCCAGTACAAAATAATTCCTTTTACTGCATCTGCAATAAGCATTGCAAGTCATTTGCTGGCTTTTCAAGAACTGAAACCATGGATGAAACTTGTCAAGGTTAGTCATACTGGCCTTTCAAATGTCGACAGCTATCACGTATGTAACGGAGCAACTGGGAAAGAATTTAAGTGAAGCTAAGCAAAGTATTTGTTATCATTCATATAGGAAAACATATACGAATGACATCAAAATGTATATGAACGTGAAATAAGAAACACAAAACCCCATTAGTAGAAAAATATGTAAAAAAAAACAGAGAAAGAATTTGCAATATGTGTAGAAAAGAGAAACTACAGAATTTAAGAACGTGAATAAAACAAAACTGTTCATATATATATATATATATATATATATATATATATATATATATATATATATATATATATATATATTATGAAATAGACAAAGTCTGACAATTATTATTTAAAGACATTTTATGTTTAACATTCTTTTTATAGATACAAGTATTTACAGAGCATTTACTTAAATACTTGTATCTATAAAAAGAATGTTAAACATAAAAATGTCTTTAAATATATATATATATATATATATATATATATATATATATATATATATATATATATATATATATATATATACATAGATATGTTGCAGATAAAGTTTTTAGGTGTTTCTATTTATGGGTTAAAGCACTCAATATCAGGAACAGAGCGCATGAAAATATAAATTGTGGTCAATATCCAGCAGCGACAGTCTGTTTCATGTTTAAATGCAATCTTCAGGCTATATACATATATATATATATATGTGTGTGTGTGTGTGTGTGTGTGTGTGTGTGTGTGTGCAAATATGTGAAAAAAGAAAGAACACGTTCGGTAAATAATCCGGGGTTCTTTAGTATTTTTGTTTTTATTCTTAAAAAACAGTTTTCCATACAGAAGTAGAGCTTAATTCATGGCCGCCACGGTTCCATAGTAATTAATCTTACGAATGAACATGCTTACAAAGATGCGTAAATTTCAAGATTGGTTATTCCTAAATTTTCGCTTGAGGATGAAACAGGGCTTGATACATTAATTCAATTTAATTTCAATAATTATATTGAGGTATTTGTCTCTTGTTTTTGAAACATGAGAACTCTTATGTAGCGAAGGAATCAAATTTAAAAAAAAATAATTATTATATATATATATATATATATATATATATATATATATATATATATATATTGCGTATTTTGAGTATTTTGGCACAAATCTCTCTTTTATATGTGTTTCGTAAAATATGACAGACACGGAATGTCACGTGAGGTTATTTATTTAATTATTTGTGTATCTATATATAAATCCCCCAAAAGACCAATTTCTGTCTTCCATCAGCATCGTTGATACTAACCTATTAAATTTTAAAATAACTAAAAAAATTAGTGACTTTAAAGAATCCAAAAACTTTGTGAATTTAATTCTTTTTGTTTTTGTTTAAAATATCTCCAAATCTTTGTGAATTGAGGGAATCCATGTTACTTCTTCCAAATGCCAAGTAATCAAAGTTAAAGTGAGGAGTTTTGTTGCGTGAGATTTTACAGTTTCGCGGAGATTTTTATTTGAAGAACTCGGTTTTTTAGCCTGAATTGTAATTTCGGTCCAAATCGGACTTTCGGCCCAAATCGGTCTTTTGTCTGGAATTGAACTTATAGCCTGAATCAGAGTTAAAGTGAGGTTTTGAAGTCTCATAGAAGGAATTGAATTCAAAGTTATTTCTTTAAAATTATTATTGCTGTTTTCTAAGCTGAATCAGAAGTCCCTTTAGTCTTGGGCCGGAAGCCGTTAGCCCTCCGCAAAAGCCAGCTTAAAATTCCATATTGAGTGTGACTTTTAAGCTAGTTTGGACTGAATACAAGGGACGTCTTTTGTAGTTAAGCCAGGGGTTAATGTTTAACTTATAAACTGCGTGTGCTGATTCAAATAAACATACTGTCGGATTTTTTTTTAAAAATAAGCGCAACTAAGTGCAACTGACTTCAATACAGCTATGTCCCTTTGCTAAATGACATTTTATTCCTGATCTCACACTGCGGTTCAGCCAGAGTACTGTGTGACCTCGTTCTCAGTAGATAGTTTCCAATAAAAGCTTTCCTAAAAGTGAGATTGGAAGTGGCGAGACAATTTCTACTCTGATCACAGGATTTGAACCCAATTGAATGGAAAAAAGGAATGGAGAAATGTAATTAGACATTTTATTACAGTTTAGCCATATTATTATTGCTTATTCAAATCGCAGAAATGCAACTGACCCCTGGCTTCACTAAAACTGGGCCCCTCAGCAAAATGACATTATTCTTGATATTGCACTGTTTGAACTGAGAGGACATACTGAGTTTCAGCAATATGGCTGTATCGTGTCAATTGACTGGGAGATTCAGTTTCGAAATGAAAGTTTTCCCGAAGAAATGGGTTGGAAAAGGAGGTGGTTCAGTCATAATCATCATCACATTTGAGTCAGATTTTTTATAGGGGCACATAACGCCTTATTGAACAAAATCGTTTCAGTTCAAATGACCTGCGATCAAAGTTTGTGTAAGTAATAGTCGCATTCATTAATTATTTTATATGCAAGAAGAAAAATATGAAAATTAAATCTGTCTAAAATACGTAATAAATTCTTTTACTCATTTCAAAAATAGACTTTACCATGTACAGAAATGTTGATATGAAATCTGAGTGGAGAGTTTGCTGTTGACCTTACCCCGTCTTTGGATCAAAATCTATTGGTCTACTCTTTTTCTTCTTCTTTTTTACTATTGTTCACACAATACATGGCTCAACAGCCTTTCAAACTATAGGGTTACCTACTGAATCTGCCGTAAGGGCGTAGGAGAGGAGAAGGAAGAGATGCCTGTTATGAGGATATTTAGGATAAATATCAGTTGACACTAAATTTGAAGTGGTTAAGATTTTAGTGGTCAGGAAGCACCTACTCGGGAGTTTGATCTACAGAAGGGAATGAGGATAATTTGACATTTGGCATTTCTGTTTAGATGACCTGTCATCAAGGCTTGTGTAAATAATGACGACGAACACGTGGGTGATGAAAATTATGAAGAATAAATCCGTGTAAAATCTGTCATAAATTCTTTATTTACTCCTTTTAAAAATAAAATTTACCAATGTACAAAAATGTTGATATGAAATTTGAGCTGAGTACTTGATGCTGACCTTATCCGGTCATCGAACTGGGATCAAAGTCTATTGTCCTATACTTTTTCTTTTTATTATTGTTCACCCAAAACTAGGCTTAACAGCTACTCAAACTAATTTACGGTTTACTGATTGAATCTGTCACCTTAGCGTAGGAGAAGAGGACACTAGAGTTAAAGAAATTACGGTTATAGTTGTTGTCGAGTACATATCTTATCAGGAAGGCTGAGCTACAGAGCGATAGCTTTGTTGAAAAATCTAGAATTGAACTTCCTCCATACCAATGGAATATAAAGGAAATAAGGATGATTTGACGCTGCTAGTTGTGAATGTCTGAGCGGGCGAGACTGAGAAATGCAACTCTTTGGAACAATTTCCATGTTGATAGTGATAGAACAGTGAGAGATTAGTAACATTTCGACTCCGGGGAAACGGGTTGCAGAGTGGAAAATTATTAATACGTTACAAGGCTACGTAATTGCTTTTGAACTCTGTCAAGGTTGGACAATGAGGACTGGGTGGCACCAGCCCAGATATTGTAGCTATTATTTACATTATTTAACCGTAGACTATTGTCGTTGTTGTCACGTTTCGGTCCACTGTGAAAGCCTTCATCAGGTGCATATCGACCCTGCTAACCTGTAGGGAATTTCCAACTCAACCCCTTATTTAATCTACGGAAGCGGACCGTTCTCGCCCCCACCTCTGTCATTGTCTTTGGGATATCTCGCCTCGTTCTTATTGAGGACTGCTCAGTTATTGGCTCGTCCCGTTTCCACTGAGACCAAGTTCACACTGCTCGCACTTACTATGTCACCAAACGAAGTGAACTTTAACTGAGCAGTACTCAATTATAAAGAAAGATAAAAGACAAAGGAATGACTTGATTAAAGAAAGAAAGAAAGAAAGAAAGGAAGAAAGAAAGAAAAAAGAAAGAGAGAGAGAGAGAGAAAAGGGTTAATTGATTGGTTTTTATGACTTATCAACCCGTTCATTGTTTATTTAAAGTCGAAACATATTTTAGTAAAGAAAGAAAGAATGAATGAAAAAGAAAGAAAAGAAAAGAAAAGATCAAAGATAATATAGAAACATTAAGAATAAGAAAGAAAGAAAGAAAGAGAGAGAGAAAGAAAGAAAGAAGTTGAAAATGTGCTAAAACATAACAGAATCACTTGATCAAAGAAAGAAAGATCAAAGATTAAATAGAAACATTAAGAACATGAACGAAAGAAAGAAAGAAAGAAAGAAAGAGGAAGAAGGAAAGGCGAAAGATTATCGAATAACTTATGAAATGAAACAAAATAAGGCAAAAAAAAAATTTTCAAAGGAAAGAAGAAAGAAAAATAGGAAAAGAAAAGAAAAAGATAAAGAAATATCAGAGACTGAAATGTTTAAAAGAAAGAAAGAAATGATTTAAACGGAAAGAAAATGATTGGATGGATAAAAATGAAGGGTGGGTGTGTGTGGGGGGGAGTGGGGGTAAAACGGAGTTGTGTCCGTGCACCTGTTATGCATTTTCGTAGTCGGGATCGTCGTCACACTTTGTAGGCAGATATTCATGTCTCGCTCTAAAAGATCCATCGGCCGCCTACTGCAACCGTTGCGCCTTATCTCCAAATTCCACTCCCTGACTTCAACTCACCTCCCCCAGCCCCGAGCCTGGAACTCAGCTGGGTATCAAGGTACGCCTCATTTATAAAACGGGTCGGGGAGGAAGACGAGTATGGAGAGGTTGAGGTTAGGGAAAATTTGTCGGTGAGATGGCCTAAACTAATCGGATTTGGTACAACTTTTGAGCCTGATTCGCGCGCAAACCGAAGTGAATGGCGTTGCTACGCAAATATTCGGACGTGTTATTCTTTCTTTACTCACTCACTCTCTCTCTCTCTCTCTCTCTCTCTCTCTCTCTCTCTCTCTCTCTCTCTCTCTTATCTCTACTCGTTCTAGTATGCTCACATCATTATTATTATTATCATTATTATTATTATTATTATTATTATATAATTGTCCTTGTCGTCCCCACTTTGTTAGTTCGCACGGCCGTTACGACTTGCCAGCACCTTATAAATAATGGACTATTCTTTTTGATCCTGTGGAAAGACAAAAGATTTATCAGAGACGCTACTTGGTTTCGAAAGAATCGAAAGAAAATAAGATAGAACTGTTTAACGTCTACTGCTAATACCTCATAAATAATGAACTATTCCATTGTGATCGCGTGAGAAGACAAAAGACATTGAAGACGTTACTTAGATTCAATGAGAAAATGTAAGAAAGAAGGGAAGATATAAGTATTAACGGCTGTTTCAGTGAAATGCAAAAAGTTATTAATTCCAAATCAAATTTGTATCCCCTTACTTCTTAAAATAACGACAAACATTCATATTTATGACTTATTGCAATATTTCGTTAAAGTTGTTAAGCCCAAATATTTGACGATACGATAGGGGAATTTCTACGGGTATTTTATTATCGTAGAACTCGTCATGAGTTTACACAGCCATCAGAAATTTCAAATAGGAAAACCGTGAAATTTCCATGGGTTAAAACTAGTTATTAAATACGCTTTATGTTATATTTTCGCATATACCCTTTTATTATACACATTACTAAATACAAAGTGAAAAATCTTTCTAACTCACAAACATCTCCCACCAGAGTGGGCATCATCTGACCGGAGTGAGAAACAAACTCATGTGAGGAAAGAAACAAGTAAGAGGCAAAAAATAAAAATATAAAATGCTTATCAACTACCATAGGCAAACGGCTGGTGATTATCGAACTGATGATATTAAAGTCCGATGAGTTGGTTCAAAAACTCATGCCAGACAATTTCTTTCGCTATCATACATCTTGCAATGTCATAAATCTAACATTCGGCTGTGTATCAAATATTACTGCAACATTTGGTTTAATGCTCCTGCTATATATCTAGAGGTTTTTGATAAAAACTAAATGCAGGGTCTGTAATGTTATCGGTCCTGATCTGGCATCTTGGATTCAGTCACTTTCCCGCCTGATCGTAGCATCCCTGCGTCTTTCTTATAAATATTTTCATGACAATTTTTCTAATGAGATTTTTTCTTTGGTACCTTGAATGCAGTACTAGATTGGCAATTAGGTCTCATCATTTTATTGTCGAAAGTGATAAATGTTACCTTAAATTCTATTCGAAGAGTCTCTTCCCTCACACTTCCATCCTGGAATATCACTTACAATGTCCTACCTTCTTAAAAACTCTTCTTTTATTGTCCTTTCACATCATTAACATTTTATTTCACTTTCAGTATGAGTCTTAGTTGCTTTATTTCCATACTTGGGAGGAAATTTTTAAAAAATAATTAAATTTAGATTTACGCCAGAAGAAAAATCTATACACTATCAATCACTGACGAATGTTGTAAGAGCAAATGAAAAGGTTATCATTTTCTAAAAATGGTATTTGTCCTCCACTTATCATATATATTTATATATATATATATATATATATATATATATATATATATATATATATATATATATATATATATATATTTTATATATATATATATATATATATATATTTTCTAAAAATGGTATTTGTCCTCCACTTATCATATATATTTATATATATATATATATATATTATATATATATATATATATATATATATATATATTTCTAAAAATGGTATTTGTCCTCCACTTATCATATATATTTATATATATATATATATATATATATATATATATATATATATATATATATTAAAAATATGTCGCGATTAATACATATTTTAAAATAATACTATAATATATAATAATATAAGAATAATAATATTATGCTCTACTGTGTATTGACCCTTGTTTTTAAAAATAAATGCTAAAGAACTGGATTATAAATCTGACTGTTCAATCTTTTTTATTTTGATATATATATATATATATATATATATATATATATATATATATATATAGATAGATAGATAGATAGATAGATAGATAGATAGATAGATTAAAAAGAAGAGAGGAACCGCAAACGTTTTTGGTTGTAATGTGGATTTTTTTTTAAAATATATTATGCATTATTTTTTTTAAATCCACATTACAACAAAAAACATTTGCAGTTTCTCTCTTCTTTTTGATATGCACACTTTTCTCTCGTTGGAACTACTATAACCTCCTCCCTTTATATATATATATATATATATATATATATATATATATATATATATATATATATATATATATGCCAGAATAATTATATTGAACATAGCACTACATACTTATCAAGAAAAAATACGTTACATCTCTCAAATATAGCTCAATTAGGCCCCATTTAATCAAAACAGAACCCTAACAAATTCCGTTCACAACATACTTGCGGAAAATACGACCATAATAGCCTCGGCCACAAGTAAAAAAAAAACTTAAAAAAAAAAAAGACTAAAAAACATTTATAATAAAAAGACTACCTTATTATTCGTGTTTAATATAACTTACATAAAAGAATGTTGCTGCCCAAATACACTATATATATATATATATATATATATATATATATATATATATATATATATATATATATATATATATATATATATATATATAATCTTATAAATATAAGTCAATATACTCGCCTGGAAAAAGCTTAGGGGTTTTGGCTTGTAAATGAACAAACCAATACCCAAGGAAAAATAAGGGATAAAAAAAGAAAGAACTAAGAACATGTAATTGACGCGAAAACAATCGTCCAGAATCCAAGCTCAGAGGGCAAAGAAAAAAAAACCTCCAACACGAGTAAAGCAAAAGTAACTAAGCAAAGTGATCAATACACTAAGTAGAGCAAATCTAATCACAAACCTAAAGACCCAGGCAAACCTACCTAGGTTTCACCTACGCGGATCATCAGGGTACGCTTGGCCCTGGCTCTTTAGGTTCATAATTATATATATATATATATATATATATATATATATATATATATATATATATATATATATATATATATATATATATATATATATACATACATATATATATAGTATTTATTCAAAAATTATAATTAAAATATGTTATGACATCAGTAAAAAAATAGCTATTTTGTTTCAACACTTCTGGTTTCTTATCAAGTGATGGTGTTGATTGCGATACCTCGTCATCTGTCTCCTCACTTCCGGTTCTTTCATTGTTGTCTCTTCTTCATAATATATTTTTTCTTTTTCTCGTATCCTCTCATGCCCAATAACCCATTGCGTCTTAATGACTTTCTTGCCTTACTTGGGGTTAAATCATTTTTAAAAATGTCTATTCACATAGATGCATATACATGTATGTGGATAGACATACACCCTTCTGCAAATTAATTGAAACAAAACGAATAATTCCATTATTATTACCTTTTTTTTATATTTTTCCAAAGAAACATAGCCCAATGCAGATGTTAGTAGTCCGTATATCCATTCGTCGAAGTCTTTCCTTACAGATTGACCCCAGATTCTCGATCGGAGTTAAATTAGGAGAATTTCTGGGCCATTTTATAGTACTTTGATTTGCTCACTGGTAAAGGAAAATGACTTTTCTAAAATAAAAAGAAAAACTCCATCACAGACAATGGCCGTAGGACAACTAATCGACAGTCGAGACATTAGTGATAAAACATCTGATGCAATCATGGATGACGCAGTATTTTTCAAGGCCAAACAAATTTCAGCATACACCCCGAAAATAGATTCATATTTCTTATGGGAACTTACCCATAATAATAATGGACTATTCCGGACATCATAAATACTGCGCCTCAAGAGGGAGCAGCGTTCAGAGTCAGAGACTGAGTCGAGTCAGACGATTACTGTAAGACATTGGAATAGTGATACTTGTCGAGACAACATAGTTCACTCTAACCAAATCTGATATTCATTACTAATACTTCTACTTCTCTGTACGTATTTCTGTTTGTAATATATCTGTGTTATTTCATACCTGTGTTCGAGTTATTCTTCATTGGATCTACCTTGGACCATCACCGTGGTACAAGGAACTTGGACCATAAAAATATTGCTTCACACAAGTGCAAATGACCTGATCTGAGTAAAAAATAGAAATCGATTACACCCGGTCACTGCACTGCGTCTAAAACTGACCGAATGGTGAAAGGGGGGAAACTTAAGTGTTTGTTTCAATTCATTTTCACAAGGTTGTACATATATATACCTACATATAACAAAAGAAATGGGATCGAATATTGGCGAGGAGAGTCAGATTTTGAGTGGATATGTAAAGGGTGATGTAGTTCCTCAGTTCGAGCCCTACGTTAGGATTTCGACACTTTTTCGAATAAGCTTACTTTGACGTTGGTGGTCAATCAATCACATCTGTACTTTACACGGTCATGAGGTGAGATCACAATTCTTATATGGGGAACAATGAAGAGATAACAAATTTTCTTTATCAGTTGGGATTGTATTTTAGAAAAGTCCTTTAATTATTTCCTCCCTTGAGTGGAAAAACTGACTAAAGCTTTTCTCTTGGCCATCGATGACCCAGAGACAACGTTTTAATACAGGATTTGCCCAAATCTTTGCTTTTTTATATGGTCTAAAAATCTTTTCAATTTGGACTTTTTGAAGAGAATTCTGAAATGTTAGCGTGGGTGAATGCAATGCGAAACAACTCCCTAACCATTGCAGGGTACAAAATATTTCTGGGGATGTTGTTGCATATGATGTATGAGACATGTGAATAATACGAAAGAGAAAATGTCTCGATTCTCATGCAATGTGGAAACGAATCGGCCGTCCTCAGAATGACATAAAGATTTGAAAAAGATACATGAATAAACACATGAACGTTTAACTTTTCAATTCTATCTCTGAAGGATTTTTAGACCCGAGAGACAATAGAGATAAGACGAATAAAGTCCGCTGACAAACACACACGCACACACACACACATATATATATATATATATATATATATATATATATATATATATTGAACAATAATTATATATTAAGAAATTAAAATCTTCAGACACACTGGGTTGTATATTAATATTCCTTCGTTTTTATTATTATTTCATTCAGATTCCTCGACTAGTTTCGGCCAACATGGCCATCATCAGGAGGAAAATAATTTTCTGCTTGCTGGTAGCAGTGAAGTACAGAAATGAATGTCTTGATGGAGAAAATGAACTTTTGTCTGTAGTTTTCATTTGTTTTTTTATTTTTTATTTTCTTAACATGATTTTGGTCAGTCCTTGTGTTGGTCAAACAGTCTCTTTTAAGTTGTTATTTGAGATAAGAGCTGGATGGATTCACGCCGCTCTGAATTCCCTTGGTCAGTTTGGCAGTGTTATTGGTTCCTGGAAAGGGATGTGTCTCTGTTAAGTGTGTGTGTGTTATTTGGTTCTTAGGGAGTGAGTGAGTATGATGTGTGTAAGTGTGTATATTCGTGTGGGTGTGTATATAAGTGTGAGGCCTATATACATATATATATATATATATATATATATAGAGAGAGAGAGAGAGAGGGGGGGAATGATGATGATGAAGATGATGATGATGAAATATAGTTTTTTAAGTAAGCTATATTTCTAGGAAAGTACCCAAGAAACGGAAACGAGAGTTTGCAAATATAAGCAGTGAAATCAACACCAAATCGCGATAGTCTGTTTCATCCGTGAACATAAATATTCAGGCCATGTGCCACACGGCCTGTTGCCATTTGGTATTAAACTGTACTCTCTCTCTCTCTCTCTCTCTCTCTCTCTCTCACACACACACACATACACACACACACACACACATATATATATATATATATATATATATATATATATTAGGCATGCCTGATTAAATAAATTACAGACATTATGTCTGCTTATTTTTAATAAAATCCGTTCTTACTCACGAATAACATTTCATGTATTGCAATTAACTGATGTAAGAAATGTTGTCTTCTGCTTCCCTTTGTTGAGAGCGATTGTTATCATTAGCTACTTCAATCTGCTTTTTCACAAGGTCACCTTTAAATTGTCAGCTTCTGTTGCATTATATAATTTAAAATTTGTGTATTTACCCAGCAAATTATATATATATATATATAAATAAATTTCCAAGAGGATAGAATCCAGGTAGAACCCAATGTGCAGGACAGAGTAATAATATAATAAAAAGGCTTAAACACTAATACTCCATGGTTATAATTTATTACATTGGAATCGTAATTACGATCCAATTCATCAGACCTACAAATTCAAAAAGAAATCAGAAAAAATAACTCCGGGTATAAAAAAACAAAATTTCAGTGAGAGTTTATGTGCGGGAGTGGGAAACAACTTTGAAAGTGATATGTATGAAAGCTTTAGAGGGGGGTTGTAATAGAAGAAAGAAGAACAGGAAGGCTTAAAGGTGAGGGTGGGGATTAAAATTTAACAGAGAGAAGTTTTAAAGTGTGGGGTTAAATAACGGTTTAAATGAGTATTTATTATTTTATTATATATATATATATATATATATATATATATATATATATATATATATATATATATATATAGTAGCGGCCTTTTGTAAATCTCAGCATTGATATTGCCATGTACGCGGATGATAGGGCCAACTCCTGCAGAAGAAATCATTCCCCACACCATCACACTGCCGCCACCAAACTTAACGGGTTTCTTGACACATTGAGTCTTTCACCTGTTCTACGGCGTATGTAAGTTTTGCCCTCAGAACCAAATATAGTAAACTTGGACTCGTCACTGAAATGAACTGTATCCCATTGTGTGTCAGTCCAAACAACATGTTCTCTCGCATACTCCAGGCGTGCCCTTTGGTTTCGCTTTGAAATGAGAGGCTTCGAAGCTGGAATACGGGCATGCAATCCTGCATTCTTTAACCTGCGAGCAACGGTTTTCTTTGAGATCTTATTATCTGTCTCTTCATTAAATTTATGGGCAATTGATGTCGCAGTTTCAAAACGGTTTTTTGTAGATAATCTAACAATTCTTCGATCTTCTCTTTGCGATGTTTTTGGAGACCTGCTGGTTTTTGGTTTTGCATCTAACGTTTTATCGGTTTTATACCTGCACGATGAACGACACTTTTAGACCTATGAACAATATCATAAATTTCTGAAATTTACTTTTTTTCTTGATAGCGATAATTAATTTTTTTCTTCAAAAGAGAGCGTTTTGCGTGTAGAATTTGCCATATTGCTTAAAAATAAAGTCCTAATGATAAATGAACTTTTGCTTATTGTTGAAAAGCTCCATCGAGTCTTTTAACAATGTAAATTAAAAGTTCATGCAAATTATTAACATCGTTCCTTAACTTTTGTCCAGTAGCTTATTTCCTTTGTTCCATTTAATCTTTATTTAAAAAAAACTATTATGTCAATTGTTGTAACTCTGTATAATATTTATGCATTACACCCTAATCTTTATTCGGTAAAAATTTCATTGCTAATCATGCATTACTTTTTAAGTAATACACATATTTATGTCTTTGTTGTTTCCGTTCCTTATATTATGGCCGCTACTGTGTGTGTGTGTATATATATATATATATATATATATATATATATATATATATATATATATATATATATATATATTAGTGCATCAGCAAAATTTTCAAAATCGTGTAACAGCATGGGATAATTGTCCGTCTCACAAAATCTTTAATAAAAAAAATACTAAACTAATTGAGTTTCTCTTTTCCACGTTTTCAGATAAGACCTTTAGCCATCTTGATAACATTTGTCGTAAGAATCACTGAAAAACGCTTTGAGTTATTCAGCTAGAAAGAGAACTGGTTAAAATTGTTTTGTGTCAGCCTCACTGTGTCTTCCCAACTGAGCAATGGTGAGACGAAAAGTATCATTCAGGCCTTCAGTAATGGTACAAACATTCATACTCTGACTTCCATCTTCAAAGTCCATTCAAGAACCATGAATAGAACGGTGAATAAGTTCAAAAATGAGGGAAAACTGGATCAGGTCACAACAGGAAGATGGATCATCATTTCAACTTACAGCTAAATCCATTCTTATTGCTCAAAGTAGAGTCTAATAGTGTTATAAAAACCTTGGAGAATTCCAGTAAGATATCTTTAATCATTTTTTTAAGCGATTCACCCCAAGCAAGGCGGAAAGCCACTAGCACGCAAGGGGTTACAAATAGTTGGAACGAGAGCAAAGAGGAGTGATAGAGGAACGGATGAAGAGAAGGATAGCGGATAGATCAAGGCATCTGGAGACGTTGATCGACATTACATTTGAATAGTTGGAGATTATAGCTGTCAGGGAAACAAGAAATGGAAAGGGAGTCCCACAGGCGAGAAGTGAGAGACACGAAGCTATTGGAGTAGAAAAGACGGCTACATTTAACAGTTTCGATAGTGAAGGGGTGAGAGACTAGTTGAAGGCTTATATTCATGAAGTCTGTGAACCAGCGAAAGCAGCCCATCGGAGCAGTTAGCGTGAAAGTATTTGTAAAAAAAGAGAGAGAGAGCGGTAACGGTACGTCTGGGAGAGAGCGACTGCAGACGAGATGCCAGATCAGGACCAATTATATTGCATATCCGTCTCTGGATTATATCAAGGACATTCAGACAAACAGTTGGGGCTCCAGACCATATATGGCAGCAATACTCCATGCAAGGGCGAATGGTTGATTTGTAGATTTGAAGGCTCGACTCCGGCAAGAAAAATTTCCTGGCGCGGCATAGGGAGCCAACTTTCCTTGCGGTGGACGAAGCTATTGTATTTGTTCCATCTCAGGTCAGGAGACAATGTGAGACCGAGCAGTCGCAAAGAGTTGCTCTCGTGGAGTTGAGTGCCAGGCATTCTAATGGGAGGCAGGGATGGTTCTCTCTGGTGAAAAATAGAGAGCAGTTTTGTTTTTGAGGCATTAAAGTTAACCAGCCAAATCCTGCCCCAGTCCACAACCGATTGGAGGTCCTTTTCAAGACAAACGGCCAGGTTAGTTTTGTCAGCGACACTAGATTTGTTTTTGAGGCAGGAGTAAATAGTAGTGTCGTCCGCATAAATGCCTTCTTGGGAACCTATGACACCAGGAAGATCGTTAATGAAGATAAGGAACAGAGTAGGGCCTAGGATGGAGCCTTAGAGAACACCTGCGTTCATGGGGTAGGAGCTGGAGGAGAATCCGTTGAGAACGACTTTCATTAATTGTATTTTCATTGTAATTGTATTAAGTCAAACAATCGACCTGAAATTCCATAACCCTGAAGCTTGCGAAGAAAGCCGGCATTCCAAACTCTCTCAAACGCTTTGGAGATATCTAGAGCCACGGCACGAGCTTCTTCGTTATTATGAAGTGCTTGGTAAACAATTTCTGTTATGGCCGTATGCACTTCAGCTGTAGAACGGGCAAAGCGAAAACCATATTGCTTGCCTGAGAGCAGATCATGGGATGTAAGGTGCTTAACCACTTCGGCGTTGATTAGAGCTTCAAAGGCTTTGCCGAAGAGTTGTAGGAGATACAACTAATAAACATGCGGAATGTTACATTGTTCCGTAAGATGTATCGAAACCAGACGCTAAAACTTACCAAGAAGCAAAAAGCGAAAAAGAAGAGGAGGTAATCAAATTAATCTTTCACTCGCCAGTAGTTTAACATCGCCTGAAGAGAAACATTTATGGCATTGAAACATAACTGTAATCGTGTAGCGATTTTTATGAGACGTTTTAATATCCTAATGCACACACACACACACACACACACACGCACACGCACACACACGCACACGCACACACACACACACGCACACGCACACACACACACACGCACACACACACACACACACGCACACACACACACACGCACACACACACACGCACACACACACACACGCACACACACACACACGCACACACACACACACACACGCACACACACACGCACGCACACACACACACGCACACACACACGCACACACACACACACACACGCACACACACACACATATTTTCTCTTATTTAAAGTACGAAACAACCACTTTTCGGGACAATTTTAAAAATTACCGGTGGGGGGGGGCTCAAACTTTTGAACTGTAGTATATATATATATATATATATATATATATATATATATATATACTATCAACAGATAGTTTTTTATTAATGTTCATCCAATACAAGGCTCAAGACCCACTTAGGGTAGAGCGTTACTGTGTGGAGTTAGGAGTATAGAGTTGAAGCAGACTTTAGAATAAGCCAATCCTAAACAGGAAACAAAGGATAAACCTCTGCTCCTTTTTCGAAAAGACTGGGGAGGAGTATGAACCGTACGATAGGCAAACCTATCTATTTCTGTTTATACTGACGCAAATTTAAGCTAAAGCTGCCCGCAAACAGCTTCAGGAGAGTTTCTTTTTTTTTTCCATTTTGAAAGATTTATGAAGAGACAAAAATATAATAGCCGGAATCTTAAAAAGTCGTGTTCCAAAGAAAATTCACTTTTTCTTTTTTCGCATAACGAAATGAGGCCCCTCGTCATCTCTTTTCAAATGAAAACTTAACACAAGATTGATACTTGGCAGATTTTCAGGGCCCAGAAAAGATGCGGGTAATTACTGGCTGGGGAAAGAGGAACGGGTGTCGTTTGCAAGCCGAGAAGTCGGTAAAAACAAACGCCATTGTGTGTTTCCTGTGCGGAAAGGAGCCTGGCTCCATCTGGGGATATTCAAAGACATCACAGTGTACAGGGATCACGGCGGAAACAACGCGGGAAAACGGCAGGAGGCCCCCAAAAGACATTTGTCAACGTTGTAAGATGAGAAGGCGGATGACAATCCCAGGAGAGATTTAGTGTTACTAAAGGGCATTGCTTAATGTAAAATAGATGTCAAACAGACAGATATGTATATCCCAACACACTCGTTTATATAGAGTGTAAGAACACGCAACAATTCATATACGAGTGCCTGCAGAAAAGTCCTCAGCACCACAAAGAAGCTTTTCGAAAAAATAATATAAGGTTTGGTCATTTGTTTAGAATTAGGGAAGCAGACCTATTCTTCTTTTATGTGCCGTGTCTATTCGGGACGTAGGTGATCATGGCCCTCCACATTTTCCTGTCCTTTGTAGCTCTTAATAAGTTTTTTTTTGTTATTTCTCCCAAAAAATGTTCTGCTATGCATTTGCTCAAGCCCATCAAGTATGTTACGTGCTGCTTTCCTCTGTCTCTCTTTCCCTTAATCTGTCTTGTGAGTATCAGATTTTCCAAGCCCTCCTTCCTCATTACGTGCTCCAGAAATTTCAACAGCCTCTTTCTGGTGTTAAGTATAAGTTTCCTTTTTGTTTCCATTATCTCCAAAATCTCGTCGTTGTTCGGTCCATAGTACCCTCAGCATCATTCTGTAGAACCACATTTCTGTTGCATCGAATCTGTTTTTCATCTTTGACGAGATTGTCCAGCATTGTCCTGCCATACATGAGCACAGATATCAGGTAACAAGTTCAGTACACTTTATTAGCATTTTTAAATCACTTCAAGGCAATAAAGGTACTAAGACGCAAGATGGGGGTACTGAGCTGGAGAGAATAAGAGAAACAATAAAAGAAAGAGAAATGACAGAGGCCGAAAAGGAGTTCCACAAGTGAGAAGTGCGAGAGAAGAAACTGTTAGCATAGAAACTATGGTAACATCTAGCCAATTCAACTGTCAAATGATGAGACATTGCCGCCAATCTAGTCTCACTCAGACGTGATGCACGATTAAACCATCATGTCTCTTTCGATTCATAAATGACTGGGCAGAAAATTGCCCTCGGGAGGTTGCCATTTCTTCCTGGTTGCAACCCTTAGCTATAGGACCCAGTCTGTCCTGCTAATTAACCCATAGCTGGAGGGAGAAGTGATGAATCCATACTTTCTCAGTGGTATTTGTGCGTAAGTGAATGTAACGACTGGAAATCGAACTTATAGCTTTTGATTATTTTCAAGAATAATTTGATATTTAGAAGATTAAGAATTTTATTATTTATCATATTATAATGAAATAAATAAGAGAACAATTTTTTATTCATGACATTAAAAAATGTCTGTGAACAAAACAGTAATAAAAATAAAATAAAGTCATGAGGAGAAAGTTTAATTATAAATTTTGGAAATGTAGTTTTTGTGCATTTTTTTTCATTTGCTCTTACCACATAAATTCACAAAAATGGGTTGCGAGCCGAGAAAAAGAAATGAAGAAATCCACTTTCATATCTTTTGACGTTATTAACATGCTAAAAATAGCTTTTGAAATACCATAAAAATTGCTAAGAGACTATAAAGTAATAGTAATGTCAAGAGGAAAAGTGTCTTTTTGACAAACCATTTTCTCTTTAGGCTTTCTTATTTTGTCATTTGAATTTATTAATATTGCTTTTCATATATATATATATATATATATATATATATATATATAGATATATATATATATATATATATATATATAGATATACATATATATACATATATATATATATACACATATATATATATATATACACATATATAAATATATATGTATATATATATGTATATATATACATATATATATACATATATATATATATATGTACACATATATATACACATATATATACATATATATATACACACACATATATATATACATATATATACATATATATATATATACACACACATATATATATACATATATATACATATATATATATATATATACACACACATATATATATACACATATATATATATATACATACACATATATATATATACACATATATATATACACACATATATATATATACAAACATATATATATATACACAAACATATATATATACACACACATATATATATATATACACATACATATATATATACACATACACACATACACATATCTATATATATATATATATATATATATATATATATATATATATAATTAAATACACATGGAGACCTATCAAGCTCTATTCGCAACATACTTGTGGAAAATACGAACATAATAGACTCATCCATATGCAAAAAAGGTTAATTATAACGCCAATGTTAATAAGAAAAAACGAAGCCAACTCTCAATAATATCGTTTATGAACACGGCCACATAGTACTGACCATGTTCGGAAATTAACTACATTCCCATCCCTATATGTACATGTAAAAATAACAAAAAAAACGTAAAACAAAAAATAAAATAAGAATAAATATTCAGTAAAACAAAAACAAAATCCTTGATAAACTGAAAATGCACGGAACCGCAGACCCCATTTGGACTGTTTTTAAAAACTCTATGTCTTAGAAAGAAATCTTTTGTCCGCCCCCCTCCACCGCACAAAAATTAGTAGAAAGATTAATCGCAACTTCTTGTCAGTCGTCTTTTTTTTATCATTTCACCCCAAGCAAGGCGGGAATGCCACTAGTACTCAAGGGTGTTGCAGAGAATGAACATCAGAGAAATGAGTGGGTCGAAGAGATGGCGATTGTCGTTGCATTAAAATTTTGAAAATTGTAGTTATCAGGAATGGCAGTAGCCGGAAGGGAGTTCCACAGGCGGGAAGTGCGAGAAAAAAAACTGTTAGATTAGAAGTGGCGATTACATTTAACTATTTCAACAGTAAATAACTGAGACCTAGATGTCAAACTAACAGCGCACGTCTAAATTCACGTAGTCGGGGCACGAGAGAAAAAATCTGTTGTTATGAAAATATTTGTAGAAAAGACAGAGTGAAGCCACGTCACATCGGTGAAGTCGAGCTGCCAATTCAGGATTAAACACGTTTCAGATCCTTCATTGCATTTTGTCAAGAACCTCGAGCTGAATAACAGGAGCACCAGTCTTCAAAAATTTAAATGCAGCGTCGATCATGAGTTTCTTTTCTCCAACATGAGGTTTTCTCAGTTTCTTTCTCTCTCGATAGCCCCATGCGTCTTAGTGGCTTTATCGCCTTGCTTGTGGTGAAATGTTAAAAAAAAGATTTATACGTATATTACCTAAGTTGAGTTTCTCTGAAATAATACTCTGTTCTATAAACAGTGACTTACGCAAGAAATCTCATACATAACTTTCTCTCTTCGAGAAGAAACACTTGATTATACAAATATTTACTTGGCAAATACACAAAACGTTCATGGCATGCAATAAGGTATGTTAAATTAGATATTTATTTTTTGGCGCGCCTGTCTTACACAGTTACACCTAAAATTCCTCCGGGTTTGTTAAATTTCTTTTACTGTTTTTTTTTATTTTATTTTATTTAAATTTTTTTTTTTTACTTAAAGAGAGAGGAAGCAACATCCACTTCACCAACTAAGGAAAGCACGAGTTATCTCCCTTATATATATATATATATATATATATATATAAATATATATATAAGTGTATATATATATATATATATATATATATATACATATATATATACATATATATATAAATACATATATATATATATATATATAAAAATACATATATATATATATATAAATACATACATATATATATATATATATATAAATACATACATATATATATATATATATAAATACATACATATATATATATATATATATATATATATATATATATAAATACATATATATATATATAAATATAAATACATACATATATATATATATATATATATATATATATATATATATATATATATATATATATATATATATATATATATATATACAGGGGTTGGACAAAATAATTGGAACAGGTGCAAATTCCATTCCTATATTTCAAAGACCTATTATATTAAGAACTTTAACTAAAACTTCGTAATTGCAGGTTATATCTATTGTAAATACGTTTATTTTTCTAATTTACTGTCTTTGTCTTATTTATTTTTAGAATTTAGGAAAATTTAAGCTAAATGCGTGACCTCTCCGAGTTCGAAAAAGGGCAAATTGTTGGAGCTCGCCTGGCAGGAGCCTCGATCACAAGGTTGCTGAACTGTTTGGTTTTTCAAGAGCCACCATATCAAGAACTACGACGCAATTCGAGAAACAGGGCAAGACCTCGAGCTACCCGGCAATTCGGGCCGGACTTGCAAACTTACTGACACAGATCGACGTGCATTGAAACGCAATGTGGCTAAAAATCATCGAACTACTGCGGCTAAAGAGACTGCTGAGTTGAATAATCATCTGAATAGTCCAGTTTCTACTAAAACTGTTCGTCGTGAGCTCCATAAGGCTGCATATCATGGAAGAGCCGCCGGAAGGAAACCTTTTCTCTCCACTCGCAACAATCAAAAGAGGTTATCCTCCACCGTCGTGTCTTAAAGAGCTGGAGCAGGTATTAATGGAAGAATGGCTGAAGATTCCTCTGGATGAAGTCAGGAAGCTGTATGATTCCATTTCTAGACGTATTAAAGCTGTATGTGAGGCTAAAGGAGGATCAACTTTTTCTTTGAATTTAACAAGTGTTTCAATTATTTTGTCCAACCCCTGTATGTATATATATATATATATATATATATATATATATATATATATATAGGGTATCCATAAAGTTCGTGTGCACTTTAAAAAATTTATAACTTTATTTGAACTTTATGGACACCATATATATATATATATATATATATATATATATATTAAAGTTAAATTTTAAGATTTAAGTTTCGGTTTCGAAACAGTAATTTCTTTGTCACGATGCAGACTTTTTTTTTTAATTATTATAATGTTATGCTCTACTTTGTATCGAGCAATGTTTTTTTAAATAAAAATAAATGCTAAAGAAATCGGGATTATAAATCTGATCTTTTCTATTATTCATATATATATATATATATATATATATATATATATATATATATATATATATATATATATATATATATATGTAAAGAAAGAACAGTAAGATATATAATTCGGTGTTCTTATTAATATTTTTATTTTTACAAAACAGTGCTCAATGCAAATTTACAGAGCATTAATATTATGAATTAACTGTTTAAAAAAAAAATTTTTCGCTACACAGTAATAACCATGTTTCAAAAATGAAAGCTAAAAGCTTCGAATTTAATTTTGTAATTAAATTAAAAACATTAGTTTCATTTCATCCTCAAGCGAATTTTGGAGTAACTTATTTTTTAAAATTTACTGAGTTTTAAAGGCACGGCAAAAATTCATAATTCACTGTTTCCAAGGATACAGAGAAATCCACTCCTCCAGACAAGGGGTGGTAGCGTGTTCATTTTTATTAACTTTTGTTGTATCTGTTATTAGTTACGTTCGAAAAAGAGGTTTTGTTTAGGTAGGGTAGGGATGTATTTTTCAACAAAATCTGACATCCGTCAAATGCATGTTGCCTGGGTTTTTTTTATTAATTTTATTGTTAACGACAAAAAATTCTTACGGCATTTTTTCTATTTGTATACTTAAAGATTTTTTGGAGATGTTTAGGTTAAAATACGTTTTATTTAACTACAATTTTCAAATATTTTCACTTTTAATTTTTAATAGACTATATTTCTTTTTTAAAACAAGTAAATGTACTAGAATTACTTATAGTATATAAAATTATTTTTTCATATCAAGTTTAAGTATGTATATTACCAGGTCACATTTTTTTAAATTTTATATTTAAATATTATTTAAGGAAAATTTCTGACAATGACGGCAAAAAATATCTAATTCATTTCTCTGATTCAGTAAACTTTTATTTTTTATAAACTTAGTAATATATAGTTTCTCATGTATGTACAAAGGTCATGGGTCATTTAATGGCCTACATATTCTAGCTTTTCTTATTAATTTCATTTTACTGTAGGTGTTTTATTGGATTCTTTGAAGTGCTTGAAGTACTTTCAGAGAGATGTGTAGGCTAGAATACGTTTTATTTAACTACTATTTTAAAAGATGTACACACACACACACACATTATATATATATATATATATATATATATATATATATATATATATATATATATATATATATAAAGAAATATGGTTTTAATGTGTGCTATTGTTATGGAATAAAGTGCTCAATATCAGGGATAGAGCGTATGTAAATATAAAAGTGAACACTTTAGTCAACACTGAGAGGCGACAGATTGTTTCATGGTAGACGCAATCATCAGGTCACACACACGCACACTTATATATATATATATATATATATATATATATATATACACACACACACATATATATATATATATATATATATATTAAAACTTCGATATCTTAAAAAATATAATTCCAAATGTTCTGATATTTTCACTATATGTAGAAAAATGGTGATTCAGTTGTACTTTGAATCTGTAAGTTATTTGAAATGATACAGATAAAGCTATGATTGATTTGATATAATAGATGATAACTGTCGATACAGAGATGACGAGTTTGTATTCATTGAAAATAGCACCGATAGAAAAATTGATAGTATTATAAAAAAAAAAAAGAAGCTGTTTCGATTATTCAAAGAATTAGGCTTTAATGTTGATACAGGCTTAAAAACTGTTGAATATCTCGATGTTAAACTGAATCTCAATGGAATAGTGGAATCGTACAGGGAAAAGTTGTGTGTTATATGTCAATGTCAAATCGACCCCCCAGGTAGATTATTGGTGAGATATCTATATGTATCGAACATAGTTGGTCTCGTAACTCATCATCTGAATGTATTTTCGGTAAAATATAAAACCCGTTTATCAGTCGATGGAACAAGCAATGTGCCATGTAAATTTACTGAAATGCCAAGATGTCAAACCGGTTTTAATTAACAAAGAAGAAAAGTTCATTAGATTCTATCTCCTGTTCAATGTACAGGCGAAAACCAAAATTGGCAAGAAATTCTTTACCATACTGAGAAAGAATTTTCCAGTTAATGACGCAGTTCATAAAAATAGTAAGAATATAATTGTTTGTTTTGTTTGTTTAGCGGCATACCAATTCCTTTTTCAGAAATGTATTGCTGCAAATTTTCCTTTTACAATACTGTATTGCCGATAATTTTTTTACTATGAAAATGTCTTGCTGGTACCTTCACTATAAAAATGTATTTCTACACTTTCATAGTGCTTTGACCCCAGTTTGGGGGTTCATTATTTGCCCATCGCTACCACATGAGAACAGAAATTAAAAGGTGATTCCACGCTCCGCAAAACTAATCAGAATCCTTTCTGCCGGATGATGAAGAATACTAGTAAAAGGCTTGACCGCATCACGCTGAAACACCGGTCCCTCCGTACGATCATCGAAGTTAAGCAACGTCGAGCCTGGTCAGTAAATAGATGGGTGGCCACTTGGGAATACCAGGTACTGTAAGCTTGATGTGCGGCTGGTGTAATGGCTTGTTAATCGGAGAGCCGAGTTCCAATTCTAGCTGAATTTGTTTTATTCACTTACACGCAAATACATTTTGGAAAGGCATGAATCCACTTCTCCTGCAGTTAATTAGAAACACTTGTGTCAGTAAATCATTATTATGACAAAAAATATTTTCTGGCTTTAAATAACCTGGAAAAGGTTGATAATCCATCAATCAATACTGTAAAAATCAGTTATCGTACGTTACCCAATATAGAGAAGATCATATCCAGAAATTGCTGTCGGGTAGGTCCACATCTAATATAAGTATGTATAATTGGCGTAAAGGTGACCATTAAACGGGTATATGTTATTGTATATGTTAAATAATCACAACGGTAATTGTTGGAGTAATTCTCAATTCTCGTACTGACGAGATACAAATAAAAAAAAAATATCTGGCCCCAGCCACTCAGCTGTTTATATAATAATGGACGAGACAAACCCCCAATTATAAATGAGACTTTCCATTTCTGCTCTATTGGGGGGGATCCGAAAGTCTTGTCACTCCTACATAATATAATTTTCTATTTCAGCTAGCTGACACAAGCTTCTACTTTTTGGAAGAGAAGCTGCTGTATGGGCACATAAACGTGTGCATTCTGACAAGAGCATGGGGGTCGTGCAACATTACTTCACTGCAAGAGGACGATACTGCGATAGGAACTGTTTCTCACAGGATCCATTTTGGACCCTCAACGCGAAGAGACACATGTGAAGAGGTGGAAGCACATCTGTGCCACAGTCATCCAAGAAGTCATTACGAAAACGTTCTTCCGGGCTAGGAATTCCCAAAACTACAATGTTAACACGCATGACGAAGGATCTTCATTTCGACAATGTAAGTGAATAAACTGAATCCAGTACACATGCTTTGTATTAACGTATCACTTGTTCTTCCATTGCTCTCATTACATTTTGGTAGGGGGGTGACAAGATTTTGGACCACCCTGTACAGTTTACTGAACCGAAATTGATGTAGAAGGTCTCCCCCGACGATGGCTTACATTGGTTCGACCGAAAGCTTTTTCCAAAAGGTGGTATAATAACCATGTAACATTATTCAGGTTGAGAAAATATTGTAGCAACATTGCCCTGTCAAAATACGTTTGGAAAATTAAAGACGAAAAACACTCTCAACCAAATATAAAAGTGGGCAGAGTTAGTATGATTTAGACGAAGGGGGGATCCATTTTGTAAATTATGCCGGGGGGGGGGGATGTTGGCAAATATTGATGTTTGAATATCCGCATTCTCTATTAAAGACGTTGTTACATTATTGTTTAATGTATGCTCCCTTTGCATTACACTTTAATGTATGCTCCTTAATCGACGTTAAGGAACGGGATTCTCGCTCCCTGATACGTTCCTTTTTCTCCCTAAACCCTGTTTTATTCATTTTCTTCCGGTACCTAATAAAAACTTCTCGTGCTGGCTCTCTCTCAAACCTGAGTCTGTCTCGTTTCCCATGACTTAATGTAATAGGCGTTCTCTATTAAATCGGAGAAATGAAATTATGATAACATGCCTATACACTAAAAAGTATCTACTATCTGAGATTCACTTCCGGTAAAAAAAGAGAAAAATTAGTTTTATTGTAGCACGAATTTAGTAAGACTAAAATTGAACTGGCCTGACAATCCTTCAATTCGAAAAGAAACAGGCCCCTAGTAGCTGTGGTTTCATTTCTTATTCTGTATTTGTCTGACATTTCATAGACACAATTTCGTATCGAGAACTCTAGGAGAAACAGGCTGCCACAGCAGGGGGAACAAAAACTTGGAGAGATGATTTACTAAAAGGAAATTAACTAAAACTGAAATGCCCCAAAAAGGCATGGCACGTGGAATTAGAACAATCTACCCGCCCCTTGGTCTAAATAAAGACTTCGTTTCGAAATTCCAACATAATTCGCCTGAAGAAGGCCTGAGCGTACAACAGTCGAAACGTCTTGAATATGACAATAATAAGGACAAGAGTTCAAACTATGTAAATAGTGCAAATATCTTTATTACCAGCTTCACAATTGTTGGATCTAACCAGCTAACTATTGTATTTCGAATGTTATTAAATACAAAAGTAGGAACAATGGCAAAGTTCTAAATTGCGGCCCTCTTTCTAGAAAAAGAAACCGAATATAATTCGGACCGCTTTTCAACGATCGCCCACAGAGTGAATCCCTCAACAGCCGTTTCAAGGCATCCATATCTTCCCGTTGATATCTTCTAACGAAAGTCCATATGTGCTCAGTTCACGTTGGTATTATTTGACATATTTTTATAATGTTGTCAATATGAAATCATACTTGAAAGCTGAACAATCTAATAAAACCGCCTGAATACGGATAAAAAAAATGAATTCAGTAAACATACAAAACGTTGTACGACAAGAATGTCTCTTCTCACCAGACTTATTTAACCTACACAGCGAAACGATTCTTAGAGAACTACAAGTCCTAGCAGGATTCATTATTCTCGGCCACAATCTTAGCAACATAAGATATGCAGATGACACAGTGTTGAAAGCAGACACAGAAAACAAACTAAAAAATCGCCCACAGAAGGTAATGAAGGAAAGTGAGAATGTTTAAACATGAATTGAGAAAATGCTTTGTTATTAGCAAAAGGAAGAGGAGCCCAACATGCAACTTACAAACTGGAGGTATCATAATCAAACAAATCAAACAATTTCAATAGATGAGCGGTGTTTTAACAGAAGATGGGAATTGCGATACTGAAAATCTAAGGGATATTATTGGGATAGGCAAAAATGGCGCATAAAAGCTAAAGTATTAAGGAACCGAAAGGATTTCGTTAGAAAGAAAGAAAAGAGTACAGAACTGTTATGCAATATCAGTCGTCCAATATGGCAGTGAATGCTGGATATTTTCCTCACAGATGAATGAGAGAACTGAAGCAAAAGAAATGTGGCTCATGGAACGATGCTGAAAATACATGTGAACAACGACATGTTTATAGAGAAAATGGAAACAAAAACGACAATTATATTCAACATCAAAAACAGACAACTGAAATTTGTTGGGCACATAATGAGAAAAGAGGGCTTGGAAAATTTGATACACACAGAACAGATTGAAGACAAAACGGACGTGGGGAACAATGCATAAACTATTTATAGAGCTTCAGTAAATGAATGGCGGAACTCAGTTAGGGAAGAAATGACAAAAAAGCAAAATTTATTAATAGCAAAATGGACCGGAAATTGTGGATAATCATCTGTGTAGATAGATAGATAGATAGATAGATAGATATGATGGGACTGAGATAGATGGATAGATAGATAGATAGATAGATAGATAGATAGATATGATGGGACTGAGATAGATGGATAGATAGATAGATAGATAGATATGATGGGACTGGGATAGATGGATAGATAGATAGATATGATGGGACCTAGATAGATAGATAATAATGGCTTCTTATTTGTTCTCGAGTATACCAGTTTGTTAGAATGGCTAACTAATCCTTATTGCAGACGCCCGCTCAGACACATCTTTATTTTATTAACATTCAAAGAGCCAACTTGTGGTTCATAACGCAATTACTCTGAGCAGACCTTAGTCACAGTTTCTGGGAGAGAGCTCATAACTTGGCATGATCAAAAGTTTAAAAAGGCCAATACGTTCAAATCCTCGACCACGATGACTTGTGACTTCATGCTAGCAAAACCACCGATGCCTCGCGAACAATTTCGTCTAGCCAATATTTCACTCACTAGGCTTGGCTTAACTCGTTGTAATGGATTTTAGTCACGTTCCAATGGTGCCCTGCGTTAGAATCGAACGCGTTTGATTAGATTGCGTGGCCCAGTGTTTAGAACTTTAACGGTCCGACTATAAGACTTGAATTCGAATCTCGCCAGGATTCGATTTGGTCAACTTCTTGATAATATCGGTCGGCAGTGACGATCCCCCAAAAAGTGAACGGAATTTACTCAGGCGAAAATATATAGAAAGTGTACTGATTTCTGGGTCTTACACGATAAATTTTCATTCGGGGTCTTACAGCATTTCCCCTTTCTTAGCAACTCTTCTGTCGTTACAGAATTGGATATTTGAAGACAACAATGATAAAGATAAAAGCGTAGAGAAAGCAAATGGAAATGGCTGATGTGGTGCGTGCATGTGCGTGTCATTTCCCAAGAAATTCTGAGGTTGCCCATTTTTTTTCCCTCGACAACCAAAAGCGTTCTTTTGTGCTTCTCCTGCCGATTCAGCAATCCCTTTTGTTGCTTATGTTTCATATTAGACTCACACCTAACACCCGAGATATGCTAGGGTGGTTTGGGTGGATTATTTAACGGAAATATCACCTTACGTTTAAACCCGATATTAAGTGTAACCTTGAAATGGTCCATTAAGTTCAACTTGAGTGCATTTCCACGTGCACACTGAGACATTCGAGATCTGTGACGAGATCTGTAATCAACCATTTTGAATATCTCAGGAACCAGTTGCGCCACCTTGATATAACATGATAGTTAATTCGCGTGGGCTTCACCACACAAGATAATAAGAAGCCATTATCTATCCATCTATCTATCTATCCATCTATCTATCTATCTGTCTGTCTATCTATCTATCTGTCTGTATTTGTCTATCTATCTATCTGTCTGTATTTGTCTATCTATCTATCTGTCTATATTTGTCTGTCTATCTATCTGTCTGTCTGTCTGTCTGTCTATCTATCTATCTATCAGTAGGCAGAGAGACAACACTGAGGGAGCCGAGATAAGTGAACGAGATTGTGGTATTTCCAAGAGAATGAAAGTGTCATTGCCTTAAGTATTCTGTTTTTATTTTGTTTTTTTTTGGGGGGGGGGGGTCGTTTGTTTTTTCATTAACACAAAATAGCGTTATGAACTATGAAAAGCAATCCAAGTAAAAAAAATCACAAGTAAAAAAAACACAGGTAAAAATATCACAGGGAAACGTCCGGAAAAAGATAATCATTACAAGGTTAGCACTGTTTTTGCGTCTTTATTCAATAGAAAGATTTATGTCTCGAATTCTCAAATCTCAACAATACTTGCATTTGCGGAAAATAATTTAAGGCCATATAAAGCGTTATTTAAAGTTTTCGCCCGAAATGTATACAAACAACGTAGGCCGTATAGGAAGATAGCTTATGCCGAAAGAAAGTTTTTATTCGCGAAATAAACCCGGATTAAGTTTGTCTGTGTCCTGAATTGACCTAAAACCGATGAAAGGTCGAATTCGGTCGAGGATTTTAGTTTATTTTTTTTTATAGTAATCCATTGTAATAACAAACGGTAGTCGGTCACGTGACCGTTCGATGACAAAACGAATCAATTAAATAAACAAATTAAAATATGTAACTACAGTTTAATAAATAAATAAAAAATCAGTTACAATTAAATTCACATATTAATCAAGTAACACCTTTAAAAATACAATTCTTTATTAAAAAAAAAATTCAATTTCAGTTTTCATCAGAATTGGAATTAATTCGACAGAGAATATTAGGCCTAGTTCAAATCTACATTTACACTGAGGGCCGACTATTCGATATGGATAACGTTCTGGAGTGAGCGCTCCGATACAGAGAACCTCTGTCTACCTTTTGACTCAAGTCTAAAGCGGAATTATGTTTACATATTTATTAATTTACTCACCGAGTTCCCAGCGGCTTGCTATGTGTCACACATTTTTTGTAAGAAAACGATGACTGATTTAAATCATTATTACAATTTGTGGAGAAAAATGATGCATTTCAATGTTACTCAATGATCTTGCCAATGTGACCTCCATCTTCTGGCTTTCTACTTCTATATTTTGGATTGGAGTCATTCTTTTGTTCAGACTTAAATTTAACTTTTTCAGTTGGGGGTTTGTGCAAAAACAACTTGATCTGACCCCTTTGATATGCATTTGATGCAATACTTGATTGAATGAATTGATGAGCAGATTTCGACATTTATATGACAGTTCAATTGTCACAACAAATATGTATTGTAAGGCACCGCCCACTGATTTATGATTTCTTGCTCAACTTGACATTCATATTGTCTCATTTTGATCTTTCTGATGTGACTGCTATCTTCTGGCTTTCTCCTTCTGTATTTTGGATAGTAGGTATTCCCGTGTTCAAATTTAAATTTAACTTAAAGGGAAACAATTTTCAGTGGTGGGTTTGTGTAAAAACAGCTTGATATGTATTTGATGAAATACTTGATTGAATGAACTGAATGAACAGATATGACAGTTGAATTCTCGCAACAAATAAGTATTGTACGGCACTACCCACTGATTGGTGATTTCTTGCTCAACGTGACGTCCATATTGTCTCATTTTGATCTTGCCGATATGACCTCCATTTTCAGGCTTTCTCCTACTATATTTTGGATAGGAGTCATTCCCCTGTTCAAATTTAAATTTAATTTAAATCAAAGGGAAAAAAATTCAGTGGGGGGGGGTGCCTCCCGGGGACTCCCTTTGATCAAAATGAAATATACTTATCCAAGTACCATCGACAATGAGCGTAAGTGAACGGTTTTGCTCACAATAAAATTTGTTTGTACTTTGATTTTCTTTTCTCTCTTCATTCTTAATGAAAGACAATTTTTTTTTATTTTCAGAGTTTATTAATGTATAGAAATATAATAAAGTCATATCAAACAAAAATATGATAGATTAATTAACACCTTAAAATATATTCCCAGGTATGTCCAGTTAGCACCTTCCACCGAATAAATTTTGAAGCGGAAATTAGAAGAAACGCTCAATGGCAAAACATCCGGTTCATTTTTATTCTTTAATGCCGGGAAAAAATTAAATATTTGAGTGAAATATATGTACGACATTGAGATTTTAACGGATAATATGCTACAGCCTTTCAAAAAAGAAAACTACATAGGGATGGCTACAATACAGGGTTGCATTACAGTCAACGATGGAATCTAAATTAAATATTTAGGTGAAATATATGTACGACATTGAGATTTTAACGGATAATATACTACAACCTTTCAAAAAAGAAAACTACATAGGGATGGCTACAATACAGGGTTGCATTACAGTCAACGATGGAATCTAAATTAAATATTTAGGTGAAATATATGTACGACATTGAGATTTTAACGGATAATATGTTACAACCTTTCAAAAAAGAAAACTACATAGGGATGGCTACAATACAGGGTTGCATTACAGTCAACGATGGAATCTAAATTAAATATTTAGGTGAAATATATGTACGACATTGAGATTTTAACGGATAATATACTACAACCTTTCAAAAAAGAAAACTACATAGGGATGGCTACAATACAGGGTTGCATTACAGTCAACGATGGAATCTAAATTAAATATTTAGGTGAAATATATGTACGACATTGAGATTTTAACGGATAATATGTTACAACCTTTCAAAAAAGAAAACTACATAGGGATGGCTACAATACAGGGTTGCATTACAGTCAACGATGGAATCTAAATTAAATATTTAGGTGAAATATATGTACGACATTGAGATTTTAACGGATAATATGTTACAACCTTTCAAAAAAGAAAACTACATAGGGATGGCTACAATACAGGGTTGCATTACAGTCAACGATGGAATCTAAATTAAATATTTAGGTGAAATATATGTACGACATTGAGATTTTAACGGATAATATACTACAACCTTTCAAAAAAGAAAACTACATAGGGATGGCTACAATACAGGGTTGCATTACAGTCAACGATGGAATCTAAATTAAATATTTAGGTGAAATATATGTACGACATTGAGATTTTAACGGATAATATACTACAACCTTTCAAAAAAGAAAACTACATAGGGATGGCTACAATACAGGGTTGCATTACAGTCAACGATGGAATCTAAATTAAATATTTAGGTGAAATATATGTACGACATTGAGATTTTAACGGATAATATGTTACAACCTTTCAAAAAAGAAAACTACATAGGGATGGCTACAATACAGGGTTGCATTACAGTCAACGATGGAATCTAAATTAAATATTTAGGTGAAATATATGTACGACATTGAGATTTTAACGGATAATATACTACAACCTTTCAAAAAAGAAAACTACATAGGGATGGCTACAATACAGGGTTGCATTACAGTCAACGATGGAATCTAAATTAAATATTTAGGTGAAATATATGTACGACATTGAGATTTTAACGGATAATATGTTACAACCTTTCAAAAAAGAAAACTACATAGGGATGGCTACAATACAGGGTTGCATTACAGTCAACGATGGAATCTAAATTAAATATTTAGGTGAAATATATGTACGACATTGAGATTTTAACGGATAATATACTACAACCTTTCAAAAAAGAAAACTACATAGGGATGGCTACAATACAGGGTTGCATTACAGTCAACGATGGAATCTAAATTAAATATTTAGGTGAAATATATGTACGACATTGAGATTTTAACGGATAATATGCTACAACCTTTCAAAAAAGAAAACTACATAGGGATGGCTACACTACAGGGTTGCATTACAGTCAACGATGGAATCTAAATTAAATATTTAGGTGAAATATATGTACGACATTGAGATTTTAACGGATAATATGCTACAACCTTTCAAAAAAGAAAACTACATAGAGATGGCTACAATACAGGGTTGCATTACAGTCAACGATGGAATCTAAATTAAATATTTAGGTGAAATATTTGTACGACATTGAGATTTTAACGGATAATATGCTACAACCTTTCAAAAAAGAAAACTACATAGGGATGGCTACAATACAGGGTTGCATTACAGTCAACGATGGAATCTAAATTAAATATTTAGGTGAAATATATGTACGACATTGAGATTTTAACGGATAATATGCTACAACCTTTCAAAAAAGAAAACTACATAGGGATGGCTACAATACAGGGTTGCATTACAGTCAACGATGGAATCTAAATTAAATATTTAGGTGAAATATATGTACGACATTGAGATTTTAACGGATAATATGCTACAACCTTTCAAAAAAGAAAACTACATAGGGATGGCTACACTACAGGGTTGCATTACAGTCAACGATGGAATCTAAATTAAATATTTAGGTGAAATATATGTACGACATTGAGATTTTAACGGATAATATGCTACAACCTTTCAAAAAAGAAAACTACATAGAGATGGCTACAATACAGGGTTGCATTACAGTCAACGATGGAATCTAAATTAAATATTTAGGTGAAATATTTGTACGACATTGAGATTTTAACGGATAATATGCTACAACCTTTCAAAAAAGAAAACTACATAGGGATGGCTACAATACAGGGTTGCATTACAGTCAACGATGGAATCTAAATTAAATATTTAGGTGAAATATATGTACGACATTGAGATTTTAACGGATAATATGCTACAACCTTTCAAAAAAGAAAACTACATAGGGATGGCTACAATACAGGGTTGCATTACAGTCAACGATGGAATCTAAATTAAATATTTAGGTGAAATATATGTACGACATTGAGATTTTAACGGATAATATGCTACAACCTTTCAAAAAAGAAAACTACATAGAGATGGCTACATTACAGGGTTGCATTACAGTCAACGATGGAATCTAAATTAAATATTTAGGTGAAATATATGCACGACATTGAGATTTTACCGGATAATATGCTACAACCTTTCAAAAAAGAAAACTACATAGAGATTGCTACACTACAGGGTCGCATTACAGTCAACGATGGAATTTATTTCCTATTTTGATCTTCAGAAACATGGGGTCGTATTATACTGAAGTTTTATTATACACACGAAAATCCGCAATGAAATATAAAACGCTATTTATAATGAAATTTGTCATTAGGAATCAGAAACATTTTTCTTAATAATAAACAAATTTGTTTATTTCGCTAGAAGAAATTTCGAGATTTATGGAACCGATGAATTCTTCAGAGGCATTTTGAGCATCGGTTTGGTTGATGAAGAGTTTATAAACGATTTCTAAGTTTATATAGAAATCTAATAGTCATATCAAACAAAAGTGTTGTGGTGTCCTTTCTCTAAATGATGAAGAGTGTATTTTGCAGGATATTTACAGATTCCTTGGGCAATAAACAATAATTCTTCAATTAGGAACACTTGAAATTAATTCAGTAACAGACACCTGAGGCAGTCTTGATCATAAATCATAATTGCCTCCACCGCCCAATAGCAATTTTAAAAACACTGGCATCCGATATGGAAGCTAGGCCATAAAACTTCTATAATACTATTACCCCAGCCACTTGCTATATGCTATCAAATATCAGTGGCCTGTTCATAGTTACAGCGCGAAGTATTAACCCGATCTTTTCTATCAGATGTTGTAATGACTATCAACTCTCAAAATGGCGTCGGCAAACAGATTATATTTTGAGATTCATTCTGTTTATATAACTTTTTCACAGATAAAAACGAATTTAATTGCATGCTTATCCGGCAGAAGCTACCCAGAACAATTATCATGAAAATACTGACAATGTTTATCGCGCAAAAAATGCTGTATCAAAGGGACGGTTATTCCTTTGACACCGCTATTAATTTTTTCTTTTTTACCGCTTCGGCTATGTTTATTATTTTAAAAAGCAGTCATTAAAATTTTAATAAAACCCAAACATATGAAAGTGGATTCATACATTTTCTTTATTCTTCATAAACATTGTTTATTAATTAATTTATTTTTAAGAATAATTTTATATTTACAAGATTATAACAATTATAAGAACGATAATGAAATATTTATTATTCAATATTTCTTATGTATACATCATATATATATATATATATATATATATATATATATAACATATAATATATGTATATATTTTATATATATATTATTTATATTAATTATATGAAATATATATTCTTCACCATTTTACGATGAAATAAATATGAAACGAAATTGTGATATTCATGAATTTATAAAAAATGTCTTTGATTTTAAAAAAATGAATTTTTCGGATTTTTCTTTCCTTGTCCATCAAAACATAAATTTACTAAAATAGTTTGTGTGCACCTCTTCCTATGTAGCAGATATTTTTTGAATTTTAGATTTTCGGCGAGACCCCAAACACACAATGTTTTGAGTGTGTACCTGCCTATCATTGGATGGAAAAAGATTTTATTGTGTTTAATTACACAATGTCTGTAATTTTTACCGCAAATTGTCGCACATTTACATTTTGTAATTTTTATAAATTTTTGAATAAAATTTTTTATTTTTTCAATTCTGTTTCTTTACTTAAATGCTAAATAAAAAAGCATTATAAAGGTTAAACATTAAATATCGCAGTTTTCACATATTTTTATAATCTGCTAAATAAATAGAATGTTTGCCGAGGAAGTAAAAAAAAAGGTTTAAACCGATGTCAATGAAATTACCGTCTTTTTGACCCACAAAAACGTTAAACATTTTGCCAAAATATCTATAGAAAAGGTACGTGGAAGATACATTAATCCACCAATGTTTGTTTTTATTTTATTTTTTTATTAATCCCGTTTAAACTAAGAATTCCATTGTTAAAATACTCGTATAAGGTCGTAGTTCTGATTAATAATATTGCAAAGAAAACATTGGAACAAAAGATTAGTGAAGAAACGGTTTAATCAAATAGATTAATAATACAACACTAGCGAATACCGCAGTTAGTGTGGCAATGCGTACGACCCACGCTGTTACCCACTTTGCGACACCGTTCCAGAGGTGAGTGGACGAGTCTATTATTCAACAATTTCGTGTGGAACAGGTCGTTCGTCTTTCTACACAACATCTCTGTTGAGCAAAGCGTTGACATACAAACTGAACAGTGTTATTTGAAAATGTCATGCTCTACTGCTTGGCATTCGCACTGAAACATCCAATACGAATATTTCAGTGTTTTTGTGTCAATCTGAGTCAATGCAGAGGATTTCGAAAGAGTTGAATGAGTCTAATGGTGATTACGAAGGTACGGCAGCTCGGAAAACTCACTCTGATTGTTCTGATAAGAAAATAACACCCGAATTTGATGGACGCACCACGGAGGCCTACATCAAGTGCCTTGAGGAGGTAGTGCTGCCCTGTGACTACTGAATACTATATGTCTGACAACAGGACTCTGCACCATGCCACACAAGTAGGATAACCTAGTCATGACTGTTAGACAATTTCTGCGGCCACATCACCCCTTACATCTGGCCACCTAACTCTCCAGACTGCAACCCCCTTGAGTATTATGTGTGGGGCGCAGGTGGGCGAAATACCATCAAAACTCCTTGTAGCCCAAAAGATGAATTGCATCCATGGATTATGACAGCATTCACTTGATTCAACTCACAAAAGGAAACCGACGAGAAGAGTTGTAAGAGAATTCGAAGTCGTCTGGAGGCCGTGATTGAAGCCAATGACGATTTTATTGAATAAATTTACTCTTTTATATTTCAAGATATTTTGGTGTAATTTTAGAAACTATATCTGTTCAAATGAGATACCAGTGTTATTCCCATTTTCCAGTAATTTAAACGACAGTTTATCCATCACACCTTGTATTCGCCATCTGCCTAACCTTTTCGTTCTCATGTTTGCAGTACAGTGCTTCTGCATTCGGTTCCCCCAGATCAACCCAATGCCTGGCTTCCTTGATGGGGCTGGTGTGAAATTTGAATGAAATTTCTGTTCCGACATAATACCACATAACGTGAGAGCATTTAATTCACGCCAGGGGATACCAGTCTATGTGTCAAATTAAATGTCAATAAAGAAACACTTGTTCTAAGAGAAGTTGATCTGTGGTGACTCCAGTACATAACAACGTACGCTTTTCACTCAGTGTCGCACGAACACATCGGTCTGCCAGGTACATTAGAGGGTTGGCATTGGATTATGTCCTCACGGTCACCAGCTGAAGAATCGCGCCTCAAACAGATATCAGTGATTACCATCGACATATAAACAAATTGTAGACCCGGATGAGTTTTGGTTATGCATATTTGGTGAGCCGGATGACAGGAAGTGATATAAGCACACAACAAAAAAGGGATAAGCATCCCAGCCAAAACAGTTTTTCCTTCCTTTATCTTTAAGAATCTCATTTATTCATTGAAAATTGAAAAGGCAACACCTGAGCAACAAGAAACATTCCTCTTTGGTACGTCGACGTGATGAATTTAAGTACAGTAAATTATGGTCAGCTCGCTCGGTCGCATCATTGCAAGGTTGAAATTTCTAGATGTAACCGTTCTATGCTAATAGTTCCATCTTCCACACTTCTTGTTTATGCAATTCCCTTCCGACATACTGATTTCCTGTCAACTAAGATCCCCGAGAATTTAAATGCAATGTCAATCGTCTTTTTGAATCCTGTTCTTTTATTGTCTCCTCTATTTCTTTCACTTGAATCTTAGTGGCCTTATCGCCTTGCTTGGGGTGAAATAATTTTTTAAGAAATATGTCAGTGTTTGCTTCATATTTTTTCATCCAAGTTGAACTGCTAAAAGATTCCTACGCATCCAACACCACATGGCCCTGCCTTTAAGTGGAAGCACATCAGCTTAACAACATTGACTAGGAAACCTTCTATGATTAAAAGAAGCAAACATGTGTAGCAATTCTCTTGTCGCCTTTATCGTCAGAAGCTATTTCCAATTTTACCATGTTTGATGTGAGCGACGTAGAGCGAATTGATGATGTATAACATCATATTTCGACATTAAATGACCCAACAATTGTTGATGTGTCGTAAACTCCCCCCCAGATCAATACGATATAACCTAGAAAATGTTAAAAGCGACAATCGCAGAATAGTAAGGAAAATATTTCCTCTCGAAGATTTCAACGTTTGCTCTCAGATTCGAGAAGGATATTGACTTTATGTGTTATACGAATAGGCAATGATAAGATGCAGTCACAATTGTAATATTATGTTTGTGTGGAAATATTTCCGGCTTTTTAATCCTAAATTCGGAAGCAAGTGATTTCAGATTAAAAATCAGATTTACCATTCGAAATAAGAGCCCTTAGAATCTGCATTGTTGTCAACTACAAAGAAATTTGTTTATTCGGGTAACACAGGAGTCTGGAGTGCTAGAACCAATAAAGTATTTGAAAGAATTTTGGTTTTATTTTTAGTTTCTGTTGATGCTTGCTTATTGAGAACCATTTCTTACTTGAAATCGTCGAGATGCCTAAAAATTGGTATTCGGTCAGCACGGTGTTTGTTGATTTAGCTGGGTGTGGTGCAGGTTTATGACACAGTTCGTTCAAATCATGCACTTATTTGCAACACATGCAGATGGGCGTTGTCATACGTTTCCATTGAATATATTTCTACGGACATGTTGCTGGTTTTGGTACCTTTTGTCCATTTTATGGCAATATTGTGAAGACTTCATCAGAATTTGAGAAGTAGTAGCGGATGATTCCACTTTCCGACAACCAAACGATGACCATAACTTTTTATGATGTTCGTCTGATTTAGGAAAATATTTTGATTCTTCAACTCAGTTCGGCCATTGAATAGAATCTATTTACCGTCTCTTGTCACAATGCCATAAAAAATGGCGTCGGTTTTATTTTTCTAGTAATACAAAACAAACATATTAACAGTGAATATTTTTTTCATTTGATTTCAACTCATGGCGTGCCAATTTGTTGAACTGTTTGGATTTTCTGATTTGGTGTAAAACGTCAAAATCTGTTTTTTAATCAATTTACCCCAAGCAAGGCGATAATGCCACTAAGATGTAAGGAGCTACTGAGAGTGAAAGATCATGAAAAATATTTTAAGGGGAACCGTAACCCCAATTCTAAAAACAAAACAAGGGATAAACCTCTACTCCTGTTCAAAAGATCAGGAAGGATCTATTCAATGGACAATGTTTACGTCTGCAATTTCTTGAGTTGTTCCGTGTGCTTCCATTTCGCTAATTGTTCTCAATTGGTTGTCGTCAATAGCAGAAGGCTGTCCGAATCCCCATCTTCGAGATTCTTGTCTCTCTTATGGAATTCTAACCGTCAATACGGATCTGTAGGTTCATTGACTAAAATCTTGGTTCGAATTTCGACCAGTTTCCATTTTTGAACTCCCCATCTTGAACCCAAGCAATAAAATCGATCGACTATTTAACTTGAGAATTTCAAATAATCAACAGTAAGTAATGAAAACAAAATTGAATAGTATGAATCAATTGAAGGAAATTTCCGCTTTAAAATAGAAAATGGCGGGAAGAAAATTAAATAAGACTTTATTCAGAAAGAAGCGTTTCAGATTAAAATAAAATTAAAAGTGGATATTTTGGCATCAATTGATAAAATAATAATAATAATGAAGAGTACATCGATCCAGAGTGTTGTGATGACGAAGAGTGATGGATCGATCCAGAGTGATGCTTTGTGAATAGTCTACCCACAATGCATCACTGACATGTATATATAAATAGTCAAATAAAAACACAACGCATTTACCATGAAACATACTGCAAAGACCACACCTATATGCGGCAGTCTGTTTCATGGTAAATGCGTTGTGTTTTTATTTGACTATTTATATATAAATATCTATTTTATATATATATATATATATATATATATATATATATATATATATAGCAGGTAAAAAATCCGTGGTTAAGTAAACCAAGTAGATCCTATTAATATAAAATATTAAAACTAATCCACAAAAGAGAACTCAATATAATTTTTATTAGAGAGTATATAAGTGAATTATGATTGAGATCCAAGCGAATTACCTCATACATATTATCATTTCGCCCATGGGAAAGTAGTATTTGTATTGATAAGTCCAGGAAAAACTACTTTCCCATGGATGAAATGATCATCTGTATGAGGTAATTCGCTTGGATCACATTAACTGTAATTCACACGCACGCACGCACACACACACACACACACACACACACACACACATATATATATATATATATATATAAAGCACGAAATCAGAAGCTTACTCTAATGTGACGGAATCCAGTCTGACTAAAGAATGGCAGAAGGGGTCTTGTAGTTCCGAGAGCGATAGTATATGAACTTATCTTTTTTCAAAATCTTTCGCAATAACTGGTACATATGAATTTCATTTTTGATTTGGAATGAACTTGAGGAAACCTGGTAAAAAAAAAAGTCACACGCAAAAAAGTAACCGGTAAAAACAAGCCATTTCTTGCCCCAGTTAACAACAAATTGTAGGTTCTTGTGATCAGCTTCTAATATGACCTTTCGACCCGATCAGACGGGGGTAAATAGTTGTGTTCTCAGCTTAGATACCGAGTTGAGATCTGATGACATCAGGAAAAGGTTGTTGATGAAAAATAGGAACGCCATTGAAGCAAGAATAGGCCGCCCTAGAAACACCTGCACTAATACAAATAGATCGTCATTTTGGACAAAATGTCTGAAGTCATTGTTTTATCTTCTGGAAAAGATGCCTCGATGTTTTATCTGTTGGAAAAGATGCCTCGATGTTTTATCTGTTGGAAAATATGTCTCGATGTTTTATCTGTTGGAAAACACGTCTCGATGTTTTATCTGTTGGAAAAGATGTCTCGATGTTTTATCTGTTGGAAAATATGTTTCGATGTTTTATCTGTTGGAAAACACGTCTCGATATTTTATCTGTTGGAAAAGATGTCTCAATGTTTTATCTGTTGGAAAAGATGTCTCGATGTTTTATCGATGTTTGATTTGATTGGACCTGAAATAGAATGGGAAAATGTCTTATAATAATGTTTCATTGTTTGCACAAAATCATTTAACAAGGTACGACACAAAAACCTATTTGAACTGTAAGGTAAGCTCGAACCTACGCCCAACAGCAAGTACCCCAAAATAAAAGAGAAAAGTGATTAAGCTTATCAGACAATATGAAAGGAACTTACTTAAAATAAATAGACAAAACCTGTCTATATTATTAAATGAATCATGCATTAATGAATATATATATATATATATATATATATATATATATTAAGCTAAGCTTTATAAATATTTATTAGTGGTCTGCTATTGGATTCAAACGAATATTAAGATTAAAATATTAAGTTAGGTTAAAAAAGATTTTTTTTTTATTTTAGAAAATCTGGAGAGATTTTGTTTCGAAAACTTATTGAAGTTTGTTTTTTTTAGATTACATAAAAGCATTTGATAAGACAAGACTCAAAAACGTATTTGAACTGCTAGTTAAGCTGAATTTATATGAGAAAAGTCTTCGGATAATCTGCAATATTTCTGGGAACAAAGCATCCTCACGCGGTTAGGAAACGAACTGAGGCAAGTACCCAAAAATAAAAACAAGTCTGAAAATACTGTGCTTTTTATACTATTGTCCACAAGGCGCAAGAGCATCTCAATGTAGAGGGTGATTGAATGAGCTTATTGTAAAGTGATAAAGTGAGGAAATGCTTATTATGAAGGGTAGATAACGTTTGACCCTAGACTTAAAGAGGTTAAGAACATAAGAACATTTGGGAAGCATCTTCTCGGAATTCATTTCCACAAAGTAACAGTTCCGGACAAGAAGCCGACTGAGTTGAAATTCATCCTTTTGACTCTATAGACATTTTTCACTGGATTTCATTAACCTAAACAATGAAGAATAGTAAGAAAAATAGTTATTTAACGCATTATGGGCACTTGGCCGAGCGCTGACCATGAGACCCGGGTTCGAATCTCACCATGGTCGATTCGTGAATTCTTGATATTGTTGAACTGGAGGAGGTGATCTCAGCGTGCGACACATTTGAAAAGTAACTGAAATACCATAGCATTTGTGAGTGAAAATTGGGTCAGTGTAGCACAAAGTCACAAGACATCGTGACCGAGGGTTTGAGTGCGGTGGCCTTGTTCAGATTGTTGATTACGCTAGATAACTCGCTCTCTCCCAGAAAATGTAACTAAGTTCCACTGCATAGTTCCAGTATAAACCACAGGTTGATTCTGTAGGTGTTGAACAAACACAAATGTGCCTGAGCAAGCATCTGCAACGGGGATTAGCTAGCCATCCTAGTAGGTTTGGCCGTTTTACGGTGAAACGATTTACGTAACATTGTTTTATTTTTGATTAATTTAAGAAATATTTGTCTAGCTGCGTTAGTGTATCGCGTTTGCAGTCTGGCTGCCCGTCTCGGTGATGAAGTTAAAGAATCACTGGATTAGATTTTAAGTTTCCTCTCAATTTCAAGTTAATGGGTGGTAACATGGCTTAAGTTAAACCTAATAGAAGCTGCACTATACACCGAAACTACAGTCCCAAAACTCCATGTAATGGTTTGATGTATATTTGAACTTAAATTGAAATTAGCCAATGAGTCATATCCTGGAGCGACGGACATTAAGAATTTTGAAAATAAGTTATCTGGGAAGTTACTTAACTTGGAATATTGAATTCCGGTATTTATTTGCAGGCATCTCAAATTCCTACGACAAGAGTACTTTTAATTCCCCACCTGACTTTATTTCAGCCATGGATATTTCGTCTTACTAAGCTAAACCTTATGTGATATAGATTATCGCCTCTTATAGATATTCTGTATTTAAATAAGTCCAGCTCTGACACACTCCATTCCAAGTTGAATAAAACTTCAGATAAATTATATCCAAGTTCGTCTTTTCGCTACATTTTTATTTGACTTAGAATCAATATGGAAGCTTGCAGGAGATTACAAAGGTTCGACCCTGGCTATACTACAGCTGCTGTACAATGGAACCATTGGATTTTAACGTTCGAAATCTTCTTAGAAACCCTTAAAGAGGGCCACCCTCACCAACAAGTAGATAATACAAGGCTGATAACGAACTATGTGCCCTCCCACTCTGTCTAAAGGATGATTTCAGAATCCCCTTCTTTCGAAGAAGCTATAAACTTGCTGCATGCAATTTACGTCAAAAAAAGAAAAAAAAGAAAAAAAACTCTGAAACTGACTCACCGCTTATTTCAAATTCAGACGCGCACAGTGTTTTACATATCGAAGAATACGTAAACACTTCAAGTCGAAGGTTTATAGTTCAAAGCTGGGTGGGCAAGACAAACCCAGGACATCGAGTTCAGACGAGTCAACGTCAGAGGCGGTTGTAGACTGCGAACCGCGACGACGTCCTCAAAGAACACTCGTGAGACCAAGTATATGGAATGATTTTTGTCCCCTACAAATAACCAACAGGGGAGACTATGGTATGAATTCTCGCTCCCCTTATACTCATTCTGTATTTAAGCTCGGATACTCTCCATTCTAAATCGAATAAAAATTTAGATAAGTTCTACCCAACTTCGTCTTTTCACTCCACTGTAACAGATAATTTTGTTGTTTTTCTGTTTTGTTTTGTTTGTTTTTTCTTCTTTATTTAATAGGACTAGATATGTCCACTTATCATCCTGTCGTTACTCCTTCCTCTTCTTTTGAACAGGAGTAGAGGGCTATCCCCTGTTCCTTATTTAGGGTGACGTTTCCGGTCTCCTTCTTCTGAATCGTTAATAAGGGTTGCTGTTATTAATTTTTGGTGATATGACTGGATGTTAGATACGGCTCTTCATACTGAGGGTAACGGATTGGCAGTTTTCTGATTTCTCTATCGCGACTAGAAGTTAGGAGCCCGAGCACTTACTACATAGATTCTATCCTTTTGGAAATTGGATCGTTCTTACGATTCCAATGGAATAAATTATGACCATGGAATATTAGTGTTTAAGTCTTTTTATTATATCCTTACTCTGTCCTGGACATCGAGTTCTACCTGGATCATATCCTCTTGGAATTATTTTTATACATATATGTATTTGTATATATAATTACATATGTATGTGTATCTTCACCACTAATATTGTCAATATATTGCTCCTTTCCACTACAAGTTGAGCTCTCTTTGGTATACTTCCAGTTAAACCCCTTGTATTCTAACCTATTCAGATTGGGATGGATAAATTTACTCCGGATTACTCTTTGAAAAATATCCCTCATCCTTCACTGCATCTTTTTTCCGTCTGCCTTACAGACAAAATCATTGACCTCATTAGAAGAATGAGATGGAAAGCCTTTTTCTACAGCAATCCCAAGGGTGACCTAGAGCTAAATCCTGATACATACAACCTGAAATCACAGAAAACTCCACCATGTAGCAAGCCACTTGAACCGTTCGAACGCGATTTGATCGATTTAATTCGAAAGTGTAAGTTCAAGAACGATACCAACTACTTCCAAGCTAAAATTGGCAGAGACATCAAAAATATTAAGAACTCCAGTAAATTGTGGATTAAGGCAGACAAATCCAAACATTTCTATAAAATTAAACCCTCCGAATATGACAAACTCGTCGCTGATAAAATTACCAGCTCGTACAAAAAAGACAAAGACAATAGGACCTTATCTTCTATAAATGAGGACATCTGCAAATTTGCTAACAAATTCGGAGTTGCGGACAGAATGGGTAAATTTAGTGTGAAAGATGCTTACATTCTCTTCAAGGACCATAAGCCTAACTTTACCAATAACTTGCAGTCCCGTCTTATCAATCCCTCCAAATCTGAGTTGGGATTAATTTCCAAAAGGATTATCAAGAGGATTACTTCATGTGTCCTGAATAAACACCCAGTCAAACTTTGGAAAGACTCAGCTGACACAATCAAATGGTTCCGAGAGATCCCCAACAAAGAAAGAGCCATTTTCATTCAATTTGACATCTTGGATTTTTACCCATCTATTTCGGAGGAGCTTCTAATCAACAGCCTCAATTTTGCTACGGGATATACCGAAATAACGGATATTGATCTAGAAATTATTTTGGCGTCAAGAAGATCCATCTTGAAATACAATGACGCTAATTGGGTGAAGAAGTATAACGAAAATTTCGATGTACCTATGGGAGCTTTCGATTCCGCCAATTTTGCAGATGTAGTGGGCATATATATCCTAGATACCCTAAGTAGAATAGTTAACCTCAACCAAGTCGGGCTTTATAGAGATGACGGTCTGATCTTCGTCCCTAGTAGTAATAGCCCCTTAACTTCCAGCTTACATAAGAAGGTCGTCAGAGCCTTCAAATACCTAGGCCATAAGATTGAAATATCCTCCAACCTTAAAATTGTTAACTTTTTGGACATTACTCTTAACCTATCAAATGATACATTTAGACCTTTCCATAAACTGGATCAGACACCCCTATATATCAACATCCACTCTAACCACCCTAAATCTGCGATAGAACACATCCCCAAAACCGTGAACACTAGAATAAACAAGCTATCTTCTAACCATAGAATTTTTGAAGAGAATAAATTTACATACAACCAGGCCCTCAGGAATAGTGGTTTTAGACAGGAATTAAAATTTAACAGAGAACTAACAAATCAAAATATTAAGAATAGAACTAAACACAGAAAGAGGAAAGTATTATGGTTTAACCCACCATATTGCAAGCTCTCTAAAATTGATATAGGTAGTTTCTTCCTGAGATTAGTAGATAAACACTTTCACAATAAACATCCATTACATATAATTTTTAATAGGAAAACACTGAAAATTAGTTACTCGTGCCTGAATAATATAGAGAAAATTATATATTCCCATAATTGTAGAATACTTAAAAACTACCACAATAACGTAACTCAAACGAGTGACCCCACCTGCAGTTGTAGGAATAAAGATCTTTGCCCAATCGGGGGTAAGTGCATGTATAAAAACGTAGTGTACGAGGCAACTATCTTCCCCGAAGAAAACAGAAACGAGAAGAAAAGATACATAGGTATATCCGCTGGTGATTGGAAGCAACGTCTATACAGCCATAGGCACTCCTTCAGACACAGATACCTCAGAAACAAAACGTCCCTATCCAAACACTACTGGGATCTGGTGGATAGGGGTCTAACCCCACTTTTCGAATGGAGATACTTGTCAAGAGATAGCACACCTAATAACTTACGTGATAGGTGTAATCTGTGCATCGCCGAAAAGATCTTTATTATCAGAGATGAAAATCAGGATGAACTTCTAAACCTTCGGAGTGAGATCCTCTCCAAATGTAGACACATAAAACGGTTCAAAACATGAAGACCGTTTTGTAACACATTGCCGGGTGTGACACTTCCACCTTAGCCCAGTAACATCGGGCATGACTTTCTGTGTATTGAATATTACTTGTATGTATTATTGTGTATGGTTATGTGAGGCGCTAAATTATATAGATAAATCAATTAATAACACATCCACTAAGTCCAAAAATAGGAAAAGGAAGATTATATGGTTCAACCCGCCTTTCTGTAAACTATCAAGTATCAATATAGGGAAATACTTCCTAAAACTAACAGACAAACATTTTAGTAAAGATGAACTATTGAAAAAGATGTTTAATAAAATGAATTTAAAAATTAGTTCTTCATGCATGAGCAATGTAGAAAATATTATACGTTCTCACAATAGCAGAATTATTAGAGAATTTCACAATAATCAATTACAAAGGGATCTTAATGCAAACTAGAAGAAAATATCTACCTGTAATTGCAGGACAGTATCCGATTGTCCAGTTGAAGGAATATGCATGACAGAAAGCGTGATATACGAAGCTAAAATTTTCCCCAAGGAAAATATAAAACGGAAAAAGATATATATAGGAATATCTGCGTGAAATTGGAAGCAACGTTTTTATAACCATCGCCAGTCCTTCACAAGCATCAAATTAATTTCTTCGTGGATTTTTTAAAACTTTTAAATTACTATCAAACGTTAAAATATTTTTTACCTGAATTGCTAAAACTATAACACCCCTATTCTTCCCCCGTAAACCCTAAATACATCTCCTTTTTCTTTACTTCCCCATTTTTCTTTTTTCTTTTTCACACGTCTCTCCTTCCCTTTCAACATATCATTTCTGTTGAGTTGACCGACTTAATATGTCAATGTCTGATCCTTACCCCCTCCTTCCTCAATATTAAGTATGATAGAAAGAAAATATAAAAATAAACCCTCTCTAAACTCGACCATGTCTCTCACACCACTCCTCGCTACCTTCTCTGTTAAATTACATAAACTTAATACTACCCGTCAAAAGTGTAAATTTTCATTTCATTTCTCGTTTCACCTTTTGAAAGTGATGTCTGATGATCCAGAGTACTTTTAAAGGTCTCTGGTGAAATAAACTATTACAGCGGAGCCTTAAAGTGGTCTGTTTTTCTTCATATATATATATATATATATATATATATATATATATATATATTATATTCGCACACATATATACAGGTGTTGGACAAAATAATTGAAACACTTGTTAAATTCAAAGAAAATTTATTTAATATGGAGTTGGTCCTCCTCTAGCCTAACATACAGCTTTCATACGTCTAGGAATGGAATCATACAGCTTCCTGACTTCATCCACAGGAATACCTGCTCCAGCTCTAAAACACGACGGTGGAGGATAGTGGTTCCTAACTTGTCGCTCCAAAATGCACAACAAATGTTCAATAATATTGATATCTGGAGATTGGGGAGGCCACTCCATATGTTCTAGCTCACTTTCATGCTCTTCATACCAATTCTTAACCACTCGAGCGGTATGTATTGGAGCATTATCGTCTTGGAAGATGCAGTCACCATCAGGGAATAAAGTCTGGGCCATTGGATGAACATGATCTCCAAAAATGTTTAGGTAATCTTTGCTGTTGATTCTACCATGCAGGGCAACTATTGGACCGAGACATTTCCATGATATGGCAGCCCAAACTATCACTAATCCACCTCCATGCTTCACTGTTGGAAGAAGGCAGTCAGGGTTGTAAGCTTCTTCAGGTTGCCTCCACACATAAACTCGCCCTGAAGTTGGGAAAAGAGAAAAAATTGGACTCGTCTGAGAATATGACTTGCTTCCATTGGTCTGCAGACCAGGCATTGTGATCTCTGCACCACTTCAACCTCTTCTGAATGTTGCGAGTGGAGAGAAGAGGTTGCCTTACGGCGGCTCTTCCATGATATGCAGACTTATGGAGCTCACAACGAACAGTTTTAGTAGAAACTGGACTCTTCAGATGATTATTCAACTCAGCAGTCACTTTGGCCGCAGTAGTCCGATGATTTTTTGCCACATTGCTTTTCAATGCACGTCGGTTCCTGTCAGTAACTTTGCAAGTCCGGCCCTGAATTGCTACGGTTGCTAGAGGTTTTTCCCTGTTTCTCGAATTGCGTCATAGTTGTTGATATGGTAGCTCTTGAAAAACCAAACATTTCAGCAACCTTAGTGATAGAGACTCCTGCCAGGCGAGCTCCAACAATTTGCCCTTTTCCGAACTCGGAGAGGTCACGCATTTAGCTTAAATTTTACTAAATTCTAAAAATAAATAAAACAAAGACAGTAAATTAGATAAATAAACGTATTTACAATAGATATAACCTGCAATTACGAAGTTTTAGTTAAAGTTCTTAATATAATAGGTCTTTGAAATATAGGAGTGGTATTTGCACCAGTGGTATGACAGAAAGCAAATATAAAAATAAACCCTCTCTAAACTCGACCATGTCTCTCACACCACTCCTCGCTACCTTCTCTATTAAATTACATAAACTTAATACTACCCGTCAAAAGTGTAAATTTTCATTTCATTTCTCGTTTCACCTTTTGAAAGTGATGTCTGATGATCCAGAGTACTTTTAAAGTTCTCTGGTGAAATAAACTATTACAGTGGAGCCTTAAAGTGGTCTGTTTTTCTTTATATATATATATATATATATATATATATATATATATATATATATATATATATATATATATATATATATATATATATATATATTAAACTGAGTGTATTAAAGTCAACCTATAAGGACTCTCCATTTTGTATAAGTTGATGCACATTCGGATTACAATTTTAATCTGTTTTTATTCAAATATTTACGACTGTCTTGGCCAGGAACGTAGACAAAATAATTAGTTAGCTCTATATGAGAGATGTTAGAATAGACCAAGAAGAGAGTGAGAGGAAGAGAGAGAGAGAGTGCACTATACTGGTATACAACACCACCTTGCAGACCTTAATAAAAGTTCCCTACCAAATATGGTAGTGAAATCGAGAACTGCTAATAAATGAAATGATATCTTTTGACATACAGAATTAATTTGATTCCCGTGTGGTTGATTTCTTTTATTCTTTTCACTGGAAAAAATGCGACATAAATTTCCGAACAATGTATTAATTTATATCTCAGAAAGTATGAGGAAGTTTGTTATTTGCTTTGCTGTGAGCTCAAGACAAGGTCAGCTGCTTCCGTCGACGCCCTTGTTCCTTCATTCTGACAGACGACTTTCGGAAGAAAAATGTAGTTGCCTTCCTATCATTGAAGTCAATTCTGCTCATCATAAAATATTCCAGAAAGATGGCGGTTGTAAAAACATTATCATTTACGCCCTTTAAAAAACAATAAACAGCAAGTATTTATTTTAACTGCTTCCTCAAACGGGCTATTATGTACTTATGTGTAAATACATATATACATACATACATATAATGTGTGTGTGTGTGTTTATATGCATATATATATGTGTGTGTATTTATATATATATATATATATATATATATATATACATATGTGTGCGTGTGTGTGATTATATATATATATACACACACACAGAGACACACATTATATATATATATATATATATATATACACATATAATGTGTGTTTGTCTGTGCAAGTATGCATTGGAAAACTTCCAACAACAAATAAACATCATTTACCATTATCGTTTACTTTACTTTGAATATATATATATATATGTGTGTGTGTGTGTGTGTGTGTGTGACTGTGTGTGAGCGTATGTGTGCATATATGTGAGTGAATATGTACACGTATAAAGGCCTACATGCATGTATGTGCATTTTTGCATGCATTTGTATACATATTTTTATATCAGCAAATACAGATATAAACATGCACACGCACGCGCACACACACGCGCACACACACACACATATATATATATATATATATATATATATATATATATATATATATATATATATATATTTCAAGCATATTTGTTTGAATAATCTAGACATAATCTATTTATTTTAATCCTCTCAAATTCATGGAGCAATTCCATAGTGCTGTTACAAAACTGAGTAAGAAAAACGCCGTAGTTTCAATCCCGTCCAAAATCATCTTCAGGGGTGATTTGCTAAGACGAAAATTAGTGTAATTGATAGTTGTGAAGTTTTTTTATAAATACGCATGCACACCCTCCGTTATAGTCAATTTACGTCAAGTATTTTTGCCATTTCTTTCTGCGGTAAACTGGTTGCCAACCAAGGCTAAAGAACCCAGACTGTCCTACTATTTAGCCCATAGCTGGTGGGTGGAGAAGAGATGGATTCATACCTTCCCAAGTGTTTTGGTGACTAAGTGAATCTAACAAACCCAACAGGAATTAGATTCACTTATGCACAAATACCATTCGGAAAGTGTATTTGTGCGTAAATGAATTTTAAAAATACTCAGGCTGCAATTTTTTTGAAAACTTTTTTTAATATATAGATCGCTTCGAGAATTTGAAGTTTTTTGCTTTTTATTCTCATGGTCAGTTTCGAGTTCTATTGCATGACATTCAAAAGAACCTTCCTGTCCGTATTCACGATTTACAGAAATATTAATCGACTAATACAAGCGTAACTCCAGCACGAAGATAACAAAACAAAAACTTCAAATTCTCGAAGCGATCTATGAACAAAATACAACCAACACTAAATAAAATTAATTATAAGTAAAGCAACACTGTTTTAAAATGTCTATAAAAGCAACGTTTTATGGTGCTCAAATTGTAAAAAAAAAAAATTAATTCGTTTTTCGAAAAAGTTGCTGGTTGAGTATTTTAAAACATTATTAATAAAAAAAAATTAAACTAAATTACCTCCCTTACATAATTCTTAACGTAAATTGTCTATAACGAAGGGTGTGCATGTGAATTTAAAAAAGAAATTCACAACTATCAATGAATTTTTTTCTTAGGAATTCACTCCTGAAGATGATCTTGGATGAGATTGAAAGTTTTTGGGAAAATAAAAGAAATAACCAAAACTACGGCGCCTTTCTTATTCCCTTTTGTAAAAGCACTAGGTAAGGCGGGAGTGTCACTAGTACGCAAATGGTCACAGAAAGTAAAAGTAAGAGAAAAGACTGTGGATTAAGGGAAGAGGGTAAAAAAAGCACGGAGATCAAAAAAGCATGAAATGATGTTGATTGACATTAGACTTAAATTTTTGAAGATTTTAACAATCAGGAAAGCCAGTAAGAGGAAGGGAAGGGAGTTCCACTGTCGGGAAGTGCGAGAGAAGAAGCTGTTGGAGTAGAAGAGGCGATTACATTTAGTTGTTTCGACAGTAAAAGAGAGGGACCTAGACGCCAACCTAGTAGCACGCTTAAATTCATGCAGTCGGAGTACCAGTGAAAATAGCTCGACAGAGCAGTTGGCATGAAAATATTTATAGAAAAGACAGAGGGAAGCCACCTTACGTCTGTGAGAACGTGACTGGAATAGAGATGCCAAGTCAGGAGTGACCACATTGCTTATCCGTTTTTGGATTTTGTCGAGGACACGAGATGAACAGCGGTGGCACCAGACCACATATGGCAACAGTATTCAATGCAGGGATGAATGGTAAATTTGTAGATGAGAAAGGTGAACTCAAACAAGAAAAAACTTCTGGCACGACAACTTTCCTTGCAGTAGATGCAGCTATTGATTTAATGTAGTTGTTCCACCTCAAGTCAGTGGGAAAACAAGAGACCAAGAAGCCACAATGAGGCACTCTTATGGAGTTGAGCATCAGTCATGTTGATAGCAGACAGGAACGTTTTCTCTATGGTGGCTAAATGAGAGAGGTTTTGTTTTGGAGGCATTAAAATTTATAAGCCATTTCCTGACCCATTTAACCACAGATTGGAGGTCCTTTTCGAGACCAACGTTCATGTTAACTTTGCCAGCAATGACGGACATACTATTGAGACAGGAGTAAATGGTAGTGTCGTCTGCGTAAATGCCAACTTGAGAACTAATGAGACCAGGAAGATCATTGATGACGATCGGAAACAATGTAGCGACCATGACAGGGCCTTGAGGAATACCAGCGTTCGTATGAAAGGAAGTGGCTGAGAACCAGTTCAGGACGACCTTCATTTCACGGTCTTCGATTAAATCAAATAAATTGTCCTGTAATACCGTATCCCTGAAGCTTACGAAGAAGGCCGGCATGCCAAACCCTATTAAACGCCTTAGAGATATCTAGAGCCACAGCTCAAGCTTCGCCTGTATTATCAAGAGCTTTAGTTATGGCCGTAAGCACATCCGCGGTGGACTGTACAAAGCGGAAACTAAATTGCTTGTCAGAGAGTAGATCGCGTGAGGTAAGATGTTTAACCACTTCAGCATTGATTAAAGTCTCAAAGACTTTGCTGAAGAGTAGTAGGAGACTGATGGAACTGTAGTTAGATGGATCAGAAGGGTCTCTAGAGTTCTTAAAAACAGGAACGACAGAGGAGGAATTCTAAAAGGCTGAAAAGTAAGAATCAGCGGGGCAGCAGTTGTATAGTTTGGAGAGAACTGGAGCCAGCCCAGGAGCATATTTCTTTAGGACCACAGCTGGTATCCCACCACCAAAACGTGTTTTATGACAGTCTAATTTAGCGGTGACATCCGATATCATCGTCGGGGTTATGAACATGTTACTCAGCAGAGCTTCAGTTCAAGTGAGGAATCAGGTGTGAGTACTTCAGATGAATCGACTGTTGAGTTGGATGATAATTTCCAAGCAAAGCATTCAGCCTTATCAGCTGTGGAAGTTAGGGCTTCGAATTGATTAAATAGAGGAGGGATTGTAGATTTGCTATTGTTCTGCATACTCTTGCAGAGCCGCCAATACTCTTTAGAACCAAACTTGTGAGATGCAATGCGTTGTTGCATCATATCAGCAAACAGTAAGTTTGCTTCATTGAGGATAACCTTGTGCTAATCACGAGCAGAGACATCTGTTGCAATCAGACGTGTCGCTCCGGCACAGACGAAAGAAATTATTTTTACGGGCTATAGCGGCTGAGCAAGCAGGTGAGAACGAAGGAGATAAGCAATTTGGTATTTCCTTGCTGGGGTGAAAGCCTAGATGCCGGCTTTTTACACAAGAGGAGACCCCAGACGCACATTTTTTTTAATGGGATGATTAAAAACCACATTCCACGGAACGTCGAGAAGGAAATCACGGAACTATTCCCAGTTTGTGCGTTGATAACAGAAAGATATTCTGTTGGTAGGAGGTTCAAGGCTGGAAGGAGAGTGGAAGGAGATGTTAACAAAAACTACCCCGTGATCAGAGTTGCCAAGAAGGCAGAGCTGCGTAGCGCGGTACGAATCAGGGGTGGAGGTAAGAAAGAGAACGAGAAGAGAAGCGTTACCGTCAGGGTTACGAGGGAAACGCGTAGAAAAGTCAACCACTTGCGTGAGGGATTGAGTGATTGAAAAGTTGAGGGTTTGGATGCCAAGAGGACAGTTACAGAGTGTTTAAGACACATGGTATGGTGGGCGTTAAAGTCACCGAAAATGAATATGTTTGCAAACGGATGTGGAGAGATGGCCTTGTCTATATTATCGGAAACGCTATCGAGTACACAACAGTCTTGAGAGGAAGGGGAACGGTAGAGGAAGAAGAGATAGCTTACTGAATTGAGGAGAGTTAGACGGAGACACAGAAACTCCCAGGCGAAGCATGTGGATTTTAGAGTCCCTTTCTAAGGAAAAGTAGCCGGAAATCGGGGAATCAGCGGAAGGGATTGACGAGTTATGGTTAGTCTTGCAGAGTGTCTTTACATGGTTTAGGTTAATATTTTTGCTTCTTTATAGTCATGTTGAGTTACGTTGATAAGGAAAAGGCCTTAATTTAATAGTAGCAGTCTGTCATTAAATGTAATATGGGTAGAAAGGAACGGGCGCAGACTGCAACATAATGTGGCCTTGGGGTTGCCCACCGTGGGTGCATAGAGGGACAGCCTCCCATGCGTGACATGGCACTGTAAGAACCCCGATATTATGCAACTGTTGATCAGAGCAGCCTCTCAAGACACTACACAAGAGTTCGGGCTCCTAACTACCAGTCGGGAACAGCAACCAGAAATCTGCCAACCTGGTAGGCTCAGAATAAAGAGACGTTGTCAGAAACGGCACCCATCAGAAAAGATTCATGACAGCATTACTAAAATGGCCAGAGAAAGGGAAAGGATCCGAGAAATCCTTCCTAAACAGCAAACAAGGGACAAGTCTCTACTCGTGTGCAAGAGAAAAGGGTGGGAGTATATACCAGGCGGGCTATAAGAAAGCCTACTTACTCCTATTTAAAAAAAGAAAGAAAAAAAAAGAAAGAAAAACAAAACAATCAACATCGGGTTAGGCACCCAAAGAAATTATTATTACAAAGAAAGAGTTTCGCGTAGAAAAGTCA
>OZ038506.1:1565000-1620000 GCA_964036315.1 Acanthosepion esculentum
TCTTTTCTTTTCGGATGATAAATTATATGAAAACTGTCCGGATGTTCTTTTTATTTAAGCGTTTTCGGCTATACATTTAGCCATTTTCAAAGATTATATATTAGAAAGAAATCTGTAAAAGTGAACGAATAAAATTCATGCAAAAGAAGGAAAAAATTGAGTGAGAGATTTGAGAATGTTTACATATATATATATGTGTGTGTGTGAACACATATATTTTTTTAATCTTTTCTCCCCAAGCAAAACACGATAAAGTGACTAAGACACCATTGGGTACTGAGCCTGAAAGAGAATGAAAAAACATAACAGTGAAGAGAAAGGACAATAAAAGAATTGGTTTCCGGAAGATAGAAATGTCGAATTGCGTTTCATTTTTGAGATGAATGTAGGTGGATGGAAAGCAAGAAACCTGAAGAGAGTTCCACAAGCGAGAAGTGTGAGGAAAGAAACTGGAAATCAGACTAAAAATTTGATTACATCTCCGCTATTTCAACAGTAAAACGATGCGACTTCGTTGCCAGTCTGGAAGTACGCTTCATTTCATGCTCTTGAGTTACCAAGTAGGAGAGCTCATTAGAATAATTGCCATGAAAATATTTATAGGAAAGACCGAGGGAAAACAGGTTTTAGCGAAGGTAAAGTGGCTGAAATCGATATATATATATATATATATATATATATATATATATATATATATATATATATATATATGCAGCTAATAAAAAAAATGCAAACAGCCAAAATTCCCCAAAATGAAAAAGCGTCATAAGTCACGGATCAAACGTGAAACTGCCGAATTTGTCGGAAGGGCAGGCTACAATTTTCAGAAGCCGAGGAAGTCAAAGAAAGATATGCCATTTCGGGAAAACGGATTAACTTCAAAACAAAATATAGAACGAACACAAGCAAAATCACATCATTATTATTATTTTTTTTATTTCCTTTGATATCTGGCGTTTACACATTTCTTTCCGGGTCCCGCCCAGGGATCTAAGGTTAGAAATGGTATCATGACACTTTCCACTGCAAAAAAAAAATATTACATAGATAAAGCCCTTCGTAAAGTGCGGGCTGTAGTTGTCAGAATAATTTTTGTATCTCTTTGAGGCATGGACTTCCAGGGATCCCTTCAATTAGTGTACTGGAATCTTTTCCAACCAATCCTAGTGCTCCAACTACAATAGGGATTGTTGATGTTCCCATGTGCCACAATTTTTAGATTTCTATTTCAAGGTTCTTGTATTTTGACAGCTTTTCGAATATCTTCAAAGATACATTGCAGTCTGCAGGGACTACCATATCAATAAGGAGGCACTTATTTTGTTTGTGGTCTTTAATAACAATGTCTGGTCTGTTGGCTTTGATTGTTCTGTCAGTGTGTATTGTGTAGTCCCATAGAATTGTAACAGGTCCTATCTCCGTAACCGGGTCAGGGTGGTGTTCGTACCAGTTTCTTTCAGTTTCCTTCCAGTAGAAGTTGCAAATTTTCCAGTGCAGATATTGGCCCACTCTGTCATGCCGGGTTTTATATTCAGTGCGTGTCAATATCGTGCAACCTGATATAAGATGATCAATGGTTTCTGGATATTTATCACGGAATATGTATTTTGGGCTAACACAGTATTTTAGTATATGTGCTTGATAATTCCTAGATAACAAGCATTGGTCTTGTGCAGCAATGATAAAACCTTCAGTTTCAGCTTTCAACCCTGCACTACGTAGCCATTGATTGGTGCGGTTTTTGTCTACGTCAGCTTGTTTGGTACGGGCAGAGTATTGGCCATGGAGCGGTTTATCTTGCCATTGTTTCTTTATCTGGTCGGCCGCATTTGTCTTTGCATTCTTTTTTAAATATTTTGCAGCTTCAGCCGGTGGACAATGATGTATTTGAATTTCTGTGCCCATTTGAAGCTCCTTTTTGAATTTTTCGGCTTCCTTTACTACAGAGTAAAGACACTTACTACTTTCATGTTTCTTGACACATACCATCATCCAGTCTTCTGTATTTTCCAAGTATCTTTGGAGGCCAATTGTTGTACTTTTATAGGATAGTTCTAGTTGAACTAGTCCTCTGCCTCCTTCGGATCTGGGCACATACAGGCGATCAATATCAGCTTTGGGATGATGCATGCGGTAGCAAGTGAGGAGCTTTCTCGTTTTGGCGTCCATTCGCTTAATTTCAGCTATGGTCCAGTTAAGTACATTAAAGCTGTATTGCACCACAGGAACAGCTAAGGTGTTTATGGCTGATATTCTGTTTTTTGAGTTTAGCTCGGTATTTAGTACCAGGCGTACACGCCTGTAGTACTCCTTTCTTACCTTCTCCTTCATTTGGGGGTGTTGTATGCCATCTCCCTCACTAATTCCTAGATACTTATATGCTTCATCATGCTCCAATTCTCTAATCTTCGTGACAAAATCTAAATTAAGGGTGCTTCTAAAATTCTACCTTTCTTAAATGTTACTTTAGCACATTTATCTAATCCGAAGCTCATGCATATGTCGTCACTGAAGTATTTTACAATATTGAGGAGGCCCTTCAACTCATTGTCGTCTTTGGCAAAGAGTTTGAGATCATCCATGTAGAGTAGGTGATTGAATATTTTGTTATTTATTTTGTAACCATAGCTACTGTTGTTCAGTTCATGCATAAGTAGGATTAAGGACAAACAAAACAGAAGGGGATACAGAGAGTCTCCTTGAAAGATTCCACGTCGGATATTTAGTCGGTTGGATATGGCAGTGCCCCTGGTGTGGCTAAGGTATAGTTTGGTGTTCCACATTCCCATGCTGTGCTTAAGGAAATTTAATACCACAGGGGAGACTTTGTACATTTCCAAAGTCTTAAGGATCCAAGAATGTGGAACACTGTCAAAGGCTTTACGATAATCAATCCACGCTGCACTATTATTATTATTATTATTATTATTATTATTATTATTATTATTACAGAAATGAATGAAAAGTGATCAGGTTTCATTTTAAGAGTAATAAATACGAATGAATAATACAAACTTCCCGTCATCCTTAGAAAATAAAATTCATATCTTGAAGTTATGCTTAAGCCTTGCATTAATGAGTCTTTATTTTTGATAAGTAGATGCAGTGGGGTAATTCATGGGAAATATGTCGGCATCTCCTGACTCGTTGTATTCAATATTTTTATATTTTTTTTTTTTTTTTTTTTTGGTAAGGAAATTGCCAAGAAACATGAGCTTAAAGCTATCAATATTTCGCAGTCTGGTGAATATCTCGGCTCTGTACTTTTGAGAAATTAAACCAGTTCTTAATATCAATCGCGAATTCACCTACGCAGAAATAGAGCTTTGGTTGATTTTCAAAGCAAGTTTTCATTCATAAAGCAATCAGTGATCTGCCCTCTCCCTTCCCCCCCCTCTCTCTCTCTCTCGCTTAAAACTGCATTCAATTTCTTTACCCTTTTTATCTCCCTTTTCTCTGCCCCCTCTCTCTCACTCTCGCTCTCTCTTTTGTCTCTCTCTAGTTAAATATGAAAAGAGTGAGATAGATAGATAGATAGATAGATAGATAGATATGAAAAGTCTCAGATAGGTATTAACTTACTGATAGATAGATAGATAGATAGATAGATAGATATGAAAAGTCTCATATAGATAACTTACTGATAGATAGATAGATAGATAGATAGATAGATAGATATGAACAGACTGAGATAGATAGATAGATAGATAGATAGATAGATAGATAGATATGAAAAGTCTCAGATAGATATTAACTTACTGATAGATAGATAGATAGATAGATAGATAGATATGAACAGACCTGAGATAGATAGATAGATAGATAGATATGAACAGACTGAGATAGATAGATAGATAGATAGATAGATAGATAGATAGATAGATAGATAGATAGATAGAATCAGACTGAGGATAGATAGATAGATAGATAGATAGATAGATAGATAGATAGATAGATAGATAGATAGATAGATATGAAAAGTCTCAGATAGGTATTAACTTACTGATAGATAGATAGATAGATAGATAGATAGATAGATAGATAGATATGAACAGAATGATATATATATATATATATATATAGATAGATAGATAGATAGATAGATAGATAGATGTCAGAAGACCAGAGAAGGCACCAACGTGGCGATTCCTCTCATTATCATTATATTGCGAAACATAATTTCCAAAAATAAATCTTCTTTTCAGCTGTGGGCCTCGAACGAATGATATTTACAATTGGCGTCCATTAATTTTGAAAGCCGTCGACGCCATTTCTCATGAAAGAAATAAAAGCCGAGTTGATGATCCATATTTAAGGGAAATTAACTTTCATATTTTACATTTCATATAACCTCTATGAAAATTATTAAATATGCCTTTTTTTGTATGTGTTTTACTTTATAGGAAGGTTTTATTTTCCAAACACGGCCAGCACATTGTGACCGTGTTCGTAGTTAATGTTATTAAGTGTTGGCTTTTTCTTTTTTATTATTAGTGCTTCCATCATTTTTAATCTTTCTTACATGTGGATGAGTTTATTATAGTTGTATTTTCTACTAGTATATTTCGAATATAGGTTAGTAGGTTTTCATGGGTGTTTAACTGGGCCCTATTTGAGTTATTGTCGAGTAAGTAAGTAAGTCGTCTAGATAGGTATGTAGTAGTGTGACCAATGTTATTATTTATGAGTTTGGTTTGATCAGGAACACAATTTCTTAAGGAGCAATTGAACTCATAAATAATATTAGTTCTCTGGGTTTTTTTTTAATTAATATAATTTTTTTGGTGGGGTGACTAAGGTTTTGTATTTCTTTATGATATTTCTAAGAGAAAATTTGTCTTGCTTTTAGTTAATATGTATTTGTCTTTTATTATTTTTATCTGTATGTTCAGTATCGTTATTAGTTACTTTTGAAAGAAATAGTCTAATCTGGTGATCGATGAGGTAGTTAGGAAAACCATTGTTAATTAGCGTCTGTTTTACATTATGGTAAATTGAGATCGGTCATCGATGATGTGTTGTAATTTTTATAACATTCGGCTCTTTTTACAATATTACAAAATAGAAAAGTTAATCATTCTGACAAACCCCACGAATATATTATTATACCCACCAAATCTATCACAACTATAACTAAAAAGAATTTATCTAAGCTTAACACAAAATATATTACAACTACTTCTAAAACAATGAAACACTTAATTAGTACAAAAAAAAAATAATAATAAGCTAAAACTTGAAGGAATAATTTACTCTATCGCCTGTAATGATTGCCGCAAGTAATACATGGGGGAAACCTCAAGTGACTTCAACAAAAGATTATATGAACTCAAAAGATATATTTTACAAAACAATACATTCAGTGCATTAATTGCACACAGTAATGAGTGTAACCATAATTTTGATTTAAAATGCGACTTTAAGTAAAACAGAAAGCATTTTGCTAAGACGAAAATGTATAGAAAGTGCTTTAATTGCTAGATCATCCACAATAAGTCTACATCTTTATTTTCAAATCTTCTATGTGGGATATTTAATGACAAAAGGGATAACAACATAAGAAAAAGAATTAAAAAATGAAATGAAATCGGACTGACTTTATTCCCAAAAGAAAGAAAAAAATCTTTACATTCCAATTTAGAATAAAAACGTACCATCTACTTCAGATTCGTGTGTAAGCACATGCAGTAGGTCAGAGTGTCGAAATACAAAGTGTTGAAATAACAAAATGATGAATGGACAAAATGACGAATAGACAAAATGTCGAACAGACAAAATGTCGAATGGACAGAATGTCGAATGGACAAAATGGCGAAACAGACAAAATGTCGAATGGATAATGAAAATGAGTCGAACTGACTAAATGTCGAAAAGAGAAAATTTCAAAACTATGTTGAACAAAGTACAAACGAAGATATCTTCATGAATTTAAAAACTCAGTTCAAATAATTAATTAATCTATTCGACACTTTTTATTGCTTTGGCATCATTTAATAAATAATAACGTTAAAAGTAATGAAACTTCCATCATCATAAGTTAGTGGGTCGATTCCAGTTCGACTCTTTTTCCAGTCCGCTCTTCAACCTTTTTTGTCTCCGCATCGCAATCACATCAACGGAAAACATCACTTTAGTCGAATGACGTCCTAAACGACAAAACACGCCGCACGAATTTTTTTTTCCAATTTATCATAGATTTTACTAAACATATATATATATATATATATATATATTTATATATATATATATATATATATATATATATATATATATTCGGATTACCAACACAGAAACAGAGAATATCTCGTATCGAGAATATTTAACATTGAAAAACGTAAAGAAAAAATTAATTATTTTTAATAATATGTGGAAATCTCCACCCTTTACCTGAAGACGGTCGCGAGACCAGAAACACGTGTTGCAAAATTATGCAGCCCTTGAAGAAAATCCTGCTTTATCAGTTGAGGAATTGGCAGTGGTTCTCAGTTCAAACCATACAACTGTTCATCATCATCTTCAACAACTTGGAAAAGTTCCTAAACTTGGAAATTGGGTGCCTCATGAATTGTCTGAAAACAACCTCAAATCCCGAGTTGACATCTGCTCTTCTCTCCATTCTCGCCAACTTCTTTCATCTTTTTTGGATAGACTTGTGACTGGCGACGAAAAATGGATCTTTTATCGAAATGTTAAGCGTCATAGACAGTGGCTTGGTAAAGGGGAAAGACCCCAGCCACAGCCGAGAAGGGAACTTCATGGGCAAAAGGTTCTTCTTTCAATCTGGTGGGATTGCCAAGGAATAATCCACTTATATTCAAGCTTGTAATTGTTGTCAATACTGTTTTTTATAAACAGAGCATTTACTTAAATATTTGTATCTATACAAATAACATATAAACAGAAAATATATTAAAATAATTATCGGACATAGTCTATTTCATAACATAAGCATATATATTAAGAGAAAGAAATGTAAAATATTTTACATTTTGTCATATGTGTTACCCTAAATTTCTTGATATGTATATATATATATATATATATATATATATATATATATATATATATATATATCGTTTTTCCATATATATATTAATAAATAAAATTAAATATTAACTTGTTTTATCACTACATCGCATTATATCACTCGTCATGGAGTTAGACAATAAAATTTCTTCAGAATAGGAATAAGATAAGTGAAGATTTAATATTATTTTTGCATAATAATACTCTATCTCTTGATATCGAGAATTCTGATTACAAAAATTGCTTGCCTTAAAATCTTTATCTCAAAGAAATACCCTGCTCGATCCGTTTTCAGTTCGTGAAGAAGGAGACATTTTTGATATGTCATATGCCCAAACGTCTATCATGTCTCCATCTGAACACTGCTGCTCTTTTTCCATTGGGTTATGTGCAAGAAACTCTTTGCTTCCTGAGAATAGCGATGTTGTAGGATTGCAATGTTGCGTCTGTGGGTTGTGGAGTGGAAAATAGTTCATACCAGAGAAGGCCGTTACTGAAAACATTTCTGAACTCTGTCAAGCCTGGAAAAAGGTTATTCCATTTTTGGTAAGTCAAAGGAGAAAGAAATTTGGAGAGAAGTAGAACGAAATATTGCAAGGAATTTATGTGAAAGAAAGAATGAAAGGAAAGATGGAAGACAAGAAGAAAGGAAGAAAGGAAAGATGGAAGATAAAAAGAAAAGAAGAAAGGAAAGAGAACGAATTAGCAAATAAAAGAACGAAAAAGAAAATTGAAAGAGAGAAACAAGAAAACGAAAGAAAAATAATAAAAAGAGAAAGAAAAAAAGTGATAACAAAAAGAAAAAAAAGAAACAGAATTAAAAGATGAACTAATGACACACACCAAAAAGAATGAAAGAAAAAAGTAACAGAAAATAAATGTCATTATTTACATTATTCGGACTGTCATCTTCATTACCATATTCACAACGTTTCGGCCGTTGTACGCTCCGGCCTTCTCCAGGTGATTTTAATTTCGAACCAAATCCTTTAATTAGTTCACCAAGGTAGATTTTTCTAGTTCCACGTGCCATGGCTCTTCCAGATATCTCAGCTATTTCCTTTTAACTCAACTCTCCAAGTTTTGGTTAACCACTGCTGTGGCCTGGTATTGTACTCACAACTCTTATTGTCTAGTCACTGGATCTAACCAACGTCGTTATCCACTGGGCCATGTGACCTTGAAGAAGGCCGGAGTTTACAATAGCCGAAACGTTTTGAATATGGCAATGAAGATAAGGATAAATAATGCAAGTAATCATAATACCTCATCTCAGGGATATAGACAGATATAGAAAAAATACGAAAGAATTAAAAATTAGAAAAAAAAACAAGTAAACAATGTTGTCCTTTTTTTTCTTTTTGTTGTGTCCTCCTGATCCAGTTTTCCTCTCTACTACTCCCTCTTTATAAAATTTATTCACCGTTCTCTTGATGGTTCTTGAATGGACTTTGAAGATGGAAGCCAAGGTATGAATTTTGCTACCATTACTGAAGCCATGAAATAATCTTTTCCCTCTCACCTTTGCTCAGTTCAGAAGACACAGTGCGGATGAAACAAAACGATTTTAACTTCTTCTCTTTCTTGGTGTCAACATGGCTAAACGTTTTATCTGAACACCTGGAAAAAAAAGAAACTCAATTAGTTTAGTGTTTGTGTTAGATATTAAATATTTGGTGAGATAGACAATTAGGCTATTAGATGATTTGGACAATTTTGTTGTTACACCCCCCCCGGCCTATCACCATTTCATCGGCCAGCTGAACTTCCCACGACAGCATTGAAATTATATGCGCGATGGCGTGAGTTTGCTTGTCTCTTTTCTTTGTTCTTTCATTCTCTATTTGTTCTTTTTCTTTTTCTTTTTACTTCTTTCTCTTGCTCTTTTCATTGTTTTTCTTTCGTTTTCTTCTTTCTTTCCATCAACCTTCTTTTCTTTCTTTCTTTTTTTCGTTCTCCTTCTTTAGTTCCAGCTTCCGTCTTTTCTTTCTTCTTTCTTTTTCTTCCTTTTCTTTCCATCTTTCTTCCTTTCTTTCTTCCCTTTTCTTTATTTCTTTCTTGCTTTTTCTTTCTCTCTTTTTCCCTTTTCTTTCTTTCTTTCTTTCTTCCCTTTTCTTTCTTTCTGCCTTTTTCTTTCTTTCTTTCTTTTTCCTTTTCTTTCTTTCTTTCTTTATTTCTTTCTTCCCTTTTCTTTCCTTCTGTCTTCCTTTTTTTCTTTCTTTCTTTCTTCCCTTTTCTTTCTTTCTTCCTTTTTCTTTCTTCCTTTTTTCCTTTTTCTTTCTTTCTTTCTTTCTTTCTTTATTCATTTTTCTTTCTTTATTTCTTTTTTCCCTTTTCTTTCTTCCTTTCTTCATTTTTCTTTCTTTCTTCCCTTTTCGTTCCTTCTTTCTTTCTTTCTTTCTTCACTTTTCTTTTTTCTTTCTGTCTTTCTTTCTTTCAAATAAATTCCTTGAATATTTAATTCAACCGTTTATTCTGCATCACTTCACATTTCATCTTTTACTTACCAAAATGAGAATCAATTCTTTCCCGCCTTGACAGAGTCTAGAGACGGCCTTGTAGGCGATTAATTATTTTCCACTCTAAAACCGACAGACACAACATTAGAGGCCCTATCACTTCTCCATCGCTATTTCTACTGAAAATGTTCTGACGAGCTACATTCCCTAGTTTCATTAGTCAAGACCTTTACAATTAAAATCCACCGCCATGCTCTCCACATTTCTCATCTGATTTGAGTCCTGCTGACAAACACGGTGCTTTCTGAAATGGTGTAAGAATCAAGTATGAACGCAAATCTGTAAATGGCGGGATGCCACATACGCATTCCAGTTTGAGTTTGGGTATTATGGACGATAGCATCTCCAAAGTGCAAAGAGTTGTTAGGAAGTGAAGTTTATGAGGAGAAGGGGGATAGATAATGATGGACCCTTGATATGTACATGTTAAAATTTCAGTATTTTAGGAAAGCACCCTCGCAGGATTTTGTTCCACAAAGTAGAAGTTCCCGGGAAAAAGCTATATTGAACTATAGAGTAAATATCGGTGATTTGTCTCCGTGGTCGTAAATGGTGAGTGTCACATATACAGGTCTAAACTGGTGGAACTAAAGAACGGAGCTCATCTGAACATTTGCCATGGAAATAGCAATTAATTAACGATAGGCTTGTGACTTTCAGTCTGTGGGGAAAGATGCTGTAGTGTGGAAAACAAATAATCTCCTACAAGACTGCGTAAATGATTTTGAATTCTACCAGGATTGGAAAGTGATGATTGAATAGGTCCAAATCAAATATATCTCAAGGACACATGACACAGTGGATGCAGGCGTTAGTTAGATCCAGTGACAGGGCCTAAAGTGTGTGAGTTCAATACCTGGTTAAGGCAGTGGAGAACTTGGAGAGGGGAGTTAACAGGAGATAACTGATAAGTGACATCCATTAGACATGGCACGTGGAACTAGAACAGTCTACCCCAGTGAGCTAAATAGAGGGTTCAGTTCGACATTCCAACCACCTGAAGGAAGCCGGAGCGTACAACGGCCGAAACGTTGTAATAAATATGGCAACAAAGATGAGGACAATAGTCTGCATGGAAGTAAATTAACTCTCCTCATCACAGAAATTCAAATAGAAAAATCATTTGCAAACGTTATCCAAGACTCCATAAAATGAAATCCCCTTTTCAAACATTGACCCTTTTTTCTAGAATCCCAACCTGGACCACTGAAACTAGCAGAACGTTAACCATTACGGCATGCCTTTTGATAACCTGTAAATATAAAATTATATAAGATAAACAGATGAGTTTTGTGCTGATAACAGAAAAGTGAAGGAAACTAAAAGAAAACCTCCTACAGAAGGTAGCGAAGGAGAACGAGAAGAAGGGACTAAGTATAAACCACAAGATGACAGAATGCATGGTCATCAGCAAAAAGATGAACCCGAAATGCGATTTACAAGCCAGGGATACTAAAATCAAGCCGGTACAAAAATTTCTAACAGGGGATGGAAAAAAACGACATTGAGATCCGAAGAAGTATTGGGATTTCCAAAGATGCATTCCAAAAGCTAAGTATAGTATTAAGAAACAGGAAAATTTCGTTAGAAAAAAGAAAAGAGCACTGAACTGTTACGTGATATCTGTCCTCCTGAATGGCAGCGAATGCTGGACAATCTCTTCTAAGGAAAAGACTGTATCCAACAGAAATATGAGAAAGATGCCGAGGATACCATGGACCGAACATGTGAGCAACGACGAGGTTGTGGAGAAAACGTGAATAAAAAAGAAACTTATACTTACCATCAGGTAGAGACAGTTATAATTTCTGTGGAACATAATGAGGAAGGAAGGCTTGGAAAATCTGATACTCACTGGACAGATTAAGGAAAAGAAAGACAGAGGAAAACAGTGCGTAACATACTTGATGAGCTTGAGCAAATGAATGATAGAACGGGGTTTGGGAGAAATAAGAAAAAGACAAAACTTATTAAAAGCCACAAGGGACGGGAAGAGGTGGAGGGCCATGATTCTGTAAGTTCTGAAAGGAGACGGCACAAAAGAATACCAAACAGAAATAAAACATTTCTATTAATACCTCGAACATCTATTTCGGCCTGAACGAGACCAAGAGGCCATAGTAGAATTGACGCAATTAAGAGAGATGAAAAAGAAATCAAAGTAAATAGAAGTCCATTTGAGGCGTTCGCACCGAAATGAAATCATCGGTGGGTATGCGTCGGGATATGAAACAAATTCCGGGTGGTTGCATTGCGTGCGTTGCTGATACTCAAAAGAGATGCCAGGCAGGCGGGAATGAAGAGGTTTTCGGAAGCGAACTATGACTTGTGCTGAACACAGACGGCCGGAAAGGGAAGAAGAAAAAAACACCTGTGAACAATGAAGGTTAGAATGCAAGAACTCGTTGGATACGTTGAAGGGATGAGGGGTGATGTGAGGGAAAAAAGAAGAAGAAAAAAAGAAGAAAGCAACTAGTAGAAAGGGCAAAGGAAATAGAGGGAGTAGTGTAAATTGGCGAAAGAACGAGCGGAAAGAAGGAAGGAGAGAAAGAATGATGAAATATTAGAGAAAGAAAATTGAAATCGAAACGTAATTCAAGTAACAAAGATTGAAAGGAAATAAATAAAATAATGGTTAACCGGTTGCGAAAAGAAAGAAAGAAAGAAAGAAAGAAGAAAGAAGAAACAAACAAACAAAGGAAGGAAGGAAGAAAGAGAAAGAAACAAACAAACAAATGAAGGAAGGAAGGAAGGGAGGAAGGAAGGAAGAGAAAGAAAGAAAGAAAGAATCAAAGGAAGGGAGGAAGGAAGGAAGAGAAAGAAAGAAACGAACAAAGGAAGGAAGGAAGAAAGGATATACGATACAATGCATGAGGGAAATGGAGGATTAAGAAAGAAAGAAAGAAACAAACAAACAAACAAACAAAGGAAGGAAGAAAGAGAAAGAAACAAACAAAGGAAGGAAGAAAGAGGAAAAACAAACAAAGGAAGGAAGGAATGAAGGAAGGAAGAGAAAGAAACAAACAAACAAACAATCAAAGCAAGGAAGGAAGGAAGAGAATTAAAGAAACAAAGAAACAAAGGAAGGAAGGAAGGAAGAGAAAGAAAGAAACGAACAAAGGAAGGAAGGAAGGAAGGATGTTTGATACAATGCATGAGGTAAATGGAGGATAAAGAAAGAAAGAAAGAAAAAAGAAATAAAACAAACAAAGGAAGGAAGGAATGAAGAGAAAGAAAGACACCAACAAAGTAAGGAAGGAAGGAAGGAAGGATGTATGATACAATGCATGAGGGAAATGGAGGATTAAGAAAGAAAGAAAGAAACAAACAAACAAAGGAAGGAAGGAAGAGAAAGAAACAAACAAACAAAGGAAGGAAGGAATAAAGAGAAACAAACAAAGGAAGGTGAGGAAGGAAGGAAGAAAAAGAAAGAAACAAACAAACAAACAAAGGAAGTAAGGAAGGAACGAAGGAAGGGAGGAGGTATGATACAATTCATGAGGGAAATAGAGAATTAAGTAAAAAGAAAGAATGGAGAAGATAGAATGTATGGAGGAAATGAAGGAGAAAGAAAGAAAGAAAGAAAGAAAGAAAGAAAGAAAGAAAGAAAGAAAGAAAGAAAGAAAGAAAGGAAATTCAATAAGAGAGGAAAGGAAAGAAGTGAATGGAATGCATGAAAAATATGAGGAAACAAAAAGAGAAAAACAAGCAATAAAGATAAACGAAGAAGAATAGTGAATGAGAAAGAAAGAAAAGGAAAAACAGAATCGGAAAATACGAACTGCAAACAAAGGGCGGAAGGAGATGACGCCATTTATGACCCTGGCGTTTTTGGCATTAGTTCCGATGGTGGAGAAGTAAATAGTCGGGAATCCTTTTCGGTGACTGGACCTCAGCAAATACAATGATCATGATGACATCTGCTGGGGGCGGATGGGCTAGCCCTAAGGCGTTGCTTGCAGGGAATTCTCTTTCAGACCATTATCTAGTTTCGTAAGTTCGATCCTCAAGGCTCTAATGGAGGCTTTTAAGCTAAAATTTGTAAATAAAATGATGCCTCGCCGTAAAAATGGGATAAGCGAGAACAAAATTTCTACTGTAATTAGATGCTCACTGGGAACATCATATTTTTGCATTGGGCTAAACTAAATTGAATTTAAGCGACTACATAGATTAGAAAGCTACAGAGAACTTAATTATAGTAGCCTTGTACCAGTCTTAGCTATTTGAAGTTTTTTTTTCTTGAATCGTTACGGATTTATCATGTATTTTATAATGTGCGTACACTGTCACTGACATCATTTTTTACCCACTTGAAGGCATGCAACAATGATATACATCAGAGACAAAGTGCCTCACCGTTGTGGAATGAATAGCAAATATATTTCGAGTGTCTTTTACCAAAGAGTAATGAGTATGATCCTCAATGGGTGACCCATAAATGTGTCTCTGTATTAAGATTCGTCACTAACAATGTACAAAATCTCATCCAAAATTCATGTATACAATTTATTACGATTTTACGACCTGTGTTTACAATTCCGCGACCGTTATCGTCGCATAGCAAACTTCAACGTAAACAGGATGTCATATTTTCGGTGAATATCCTTTTAGTAATGTCATTACAATCACTCTGATGATGGCTCATGTGAGCCGAAAGCTTAGATCGGCGACCAATATAATCAAGAAATATCCAAATGTTAGACAGTTTTTGTCTTTATCTTCTCTTGAAACTAAAGTCTTTATATTAGAAAGGCCCATGATCGAACATAATAGAAATTCGTTGTCTGTTTTATTTGACAACATATGTTTGAATGATGATCTTGTTGCATCAATGCACGAAATGCAAGTTACACAATGCTGCGCCATTAAACGATCCCAACACCAAGACATTTCAATGGTAGCTCATCAATCGACAAATAAACACATCCACACAGTAATTACAACGGATCAACACTGAAATTGTACGCATTAAGAGAATCTTACAATCTTCTACCGCCACTAAAAAAATCACGTAAATACTGGATTTATTACATAATCCAACACAAAAGGAAACGGCATCCCATAAACAAGTCATCCAAAAAAGCTTAACAAATTATACAAAAGAAAAATACAGTATTTACATTAGTCGGACTATTGTCCTCATCTTTGTCGCCATATTTGTCACAACGTTTCGGCCGTTGTACGCTCCGGCCTTCTTCAGGTGGTTGGAATTTCGAACTGAACCCTTCATTTCGATCACTGCGGTATACTGTTCTAGTTCCACGAGCCATGTTTGATGGATGTCAGTTATCAGTTATCTCCTGGTAATTTTCCCTCTGAAAGTTCTCCACTGCCTGAACCGGGTATTGAACTCACACTCTTTGGGTCTGTCACTGGATCTAACCAACGCCTTTATCCACTGTGCCATGTGTCCCCAAGAACACATGGCACAGTGGATAAAGGCTCGTGGAACTAGAACAGTCTACCCCAGTGATCGAAATAAAGGGTTCAGTTCGAAATTCCAACCACCTGAAGAAGGCCGGAGCGTACAACGGCCGAAACGTTGTGACAAATATGGCGACAAAGATGAGGACAATAGTCCGACTAATGTAAATACTGTACATAATACCTCATCTCAGAAATATAGACAGACCCAAAAGAAAAATACTTTTACCAAACACCAAGGACAACTTCATTAACCTATCAGATTACTAACTCTAAATGAAATGGAATTCCTTAATCTTGGACCAAATTTTCACGTTGCACAAAAACCTAATCCAATGTTTAAACAAAGGCAAATTGAAGCGTTATACCAATAAATATTCCTGTTTCAACAAGAAAACCATATTACAACAGAGGGAGGTTTCAAAAACTTACTGAAAGCCGAATCTATTAAACGCCGATACAATAAAAATCAGAATGGAATTATAAACACGCCTTTAATAAAAGCAGCTACACAACTAAAAAATAACAACAGTATTGTTATCCGACGAGGTGATAAAACTAATACTTTCGTTATTTTAAACAAACACGAGTACCACTCAAAATTACAGGCCATTTTGGACAATCACAATAAATTTAAAAAGTTAACTAATAACACCATATCAATAAACTTATTACTCCTAACAATACTGAAATAGGATCCTAAAACTACAAAAGATAGGTAACTATCAACCTGGCTACCTTTATGGAAATCTAGAAGTCCATATATTGATCATCTCCTCCATACTATCTTTTCACAAACACCTACACTTGTATATTACCTTTCAAACACCCCTAACAATTTAATTCCTCCATACCTCCCGAGTTAATATATACAATCACACTTCTCACACACCCATTTAATATTAAACACACGATTTTAAAAAAAATTATGATTACCATGTACCACTCAAGTATCTTTTTATGACCTCCTAGAAATATTTATCTTCAAATAGACAGTGTTGCCATGCTATCTCCTTTAGGTCCCCTTATTTCTAATTATTATATGACACATTTAGAAAATAATGATGCTAATGAGCCCCCTATATATGCAAGGTACATAGATGACATTTTCATTTTAGCTAAAACTATTGATCAAATTACACAATTTTTCAACAAATTTGAAAGTCGCCCCGTCCTCAAATTTACACTAGAATTCAATATTAATAATAAAATAACCATTCCTTGATGTATTTATTGATTCCAGCAAACATAGATTTACTACTTCTTTATATAGGAAACCCAGTAGCATTAATTCGTGTCTTCTTAATTATAATAATAAATGCCCCAACGATATAATTTAGCCGTTATAAAAAATTTAATCCAAAGCACACAAATGATATCTTCTTCCAATACTATGTTCTATAACGAATTACATAAAATTAAACCCATTGTTAATAATGGATTTCCTAATTCCGCCATTGATCAACAAATTAAAATGTATCTCAATAAACTTAACAACATCCCGAACAAAATAATAGGGTACGTCAAAATAAACATAACACTATTATGAAATGAACAAAGTGCGACAATTATTTTAAGACATTTTCACATTCTTTTTATATATACAAATATTTAAGTAAATGCTCTCTTTATAATACGCGGTATTATACAACAATTACTGGCCTGAATGTGCGAGATATTTTCATAGAAAATAATCGTCCTCTGACAGGAATTGAACCTGTATACTATAAGGAACCGGCAAGTAGCCTGACGTGTCTTTAACCGATTGGGTCACAGAGGAGCGTTCATCGGGCAAGGTCGCTATAACTGTCTTTAAACTTTAATCTTCCACGGATCTCTCACGTACATTCATGTCTGGCGAATATGGCGTATCCAAATGTAAACAAATGACGTCACAGATAATGAAATTTTAAGAGATTTTTATGATGTTTAATACTGTTTATTATAAACAGAGCATTTAATTAAATATTTGTATCTGTAAAAAGAACGTATAAACATAAAAATATCTTTAAAAAATGTCAGACATTGTCCATTTCATAATGTGTGACGTCACTTGTTTACATTTGGAAAAGCCAATATCTGCTATTTATCAAATGGTCGCAAATTGAGGAACAATTTCTGCTATTTATCAAATGGTTGCAAATTGAGGAACAATTTCTGCTATTTATCAAATGGTCGCAGATTGAGGAACAATTTCTGCTATTTATCAAATGGTCGCAAATTGAGGTACAATTTCTGCTATTTATCAAATGGTCGCAAATTGAGGAACAATTTCTGCTATTTATCAAATGGTTGCAAATTGAGGAACAATTTCTGCTATTTATCAAATGGTCTCAAATTGAGGTACAATTTCTGCTATTTATCAAATGGTCGCAAATTGAGGAACAATTTCTGCTATTTATCAAATGGTCGCAAATTGAGGAACAATTTCTGCTATTTATCAAATGGTTGCAAATTGAGGTACATAATATATTATATATTATAATAATAATAATAATAATAATAATAATAGACTTTAGAGAAATAAGTAAGAAAAAACCCAGTGTTTGACAATATTAAACAATATTTCGACATTATGTCTGACTTCAAGTGATAATTAAATATAAATGTATTTATTTGTTTGTTATTTTTAAATACATCTTGAAGACAGAAATACTGTCGAAACATTAAGAACATTGTCAAACACTGTGTTTTTTCTGTACGTTTTCTTTTTTATATCACTCTCTTCACTTAACTGTTGAAAAATATTGGAAGAGTTTACGACAATCATCTTGTTTATTATTATTATTATTATTATTGTTATTATTATTATTATTAATAATAATAATAATAATAAGAAGAAGAAGAAGAAGAAGAAGGTTCATTGATACGACCTCTTGTCAGAGATATCTTGGCTAAACTAAACGCGCGCTAACCTTGACAATAACCTCGTTATTTCTACGCCCCCGGGCTAGTTATTATTATTATTATTATTATTATTATTATTATTTGTGTATCTAATGTTTCCTGCTTTGTATCCTGCAGAGCCGGGTCCAAACTATGGTCCATAGAATCTATATGAGAGTTGTCATTTCAACTGAGAGTATTTTTATTAGTATATGGGATGTCTTCCTAGTAATCTTGTGGGCAACTTGTATGTTGGTGTTAACTGGGACACTGTTATTATTATTATTATTATTATTATTATTATTATTATTTACCAAGTATGAGCTTGAAGGGGAACAGAAATGGCACCGCTACAAACCAAAGACGGTGATGGGAATTCAACATACAAAGAGAGCACATCTTTGTAGCTATCAGACGAGATCGTCATTGAAACCAAAACAAAAAAAGAAATGCCTCCATTCATCGATATGTGACTCTTCCTGGTGAGTACAATATCATGGTTAAAGAAACTGAAAAGCGTAAAAAAGACACTCACCTCCGGATTGAGGTTGCCAGAATGTGGGACGTTCAGTCATCCTTAGGGTGTTCAGGCTTATAGCGCCGAACCTAAAGATCTATATTAAGAAAATTAAAATAAGGCCTACCATCGCCTCAAAGGTTTGCTTTACTTGGCTATGCAAATATTTTGCGAAAGATGCTATCTGTTTGAGATCGTACAATTTGATGGAGAACACCCATAAGGCAAGATCTGAAAGCGAAAAACCATGAGGAAGAAAATTGTAATAATAATAATAATAATAATATCGTTTAAGCAAATATTATTATGGAGTCGGAGGTGGGTGGGTAAAAGCAGCCATCAGAGGTTAAAAAAAAAACTAGTGGCCTACGGGGGTGAGTGTTGAGGAAAAAATTAGTCTACATCATGACCCAATTTTGAATATAAGCCGCAGGACGATTTTTGGTAAAAGTGCGTATTATATAAGGTTAAGTACGGCACATAGATGGTCAGACAGACAGATATACTAATAAAGACATATAGAGAGTGTAAACATAGAAATCGACACCACATAGCGATTATGAGTTTCTCACTTCAAATTATCTTAATGCTATGTGACACTACTACTTCCGTGGGCTGCATATATAAGCTACTAGTAGCCTATTTGAAGTGGTTTAGCACCAGTATTTTCTATATTATATTATATTATATTCACTTGGTTTATATTATTTATTTTCATTTTATTATTATGTTTACCCTTTTATTTTTTTTATGTTTTTACATACTTTCTTCGTTTCTATTTTTTTATTGGAATTATTGTTTATTAGATTTACAATAAATGATATTATTTACTATTTCGTGTCGTGATGTAGATTGAAATTTGATTTGATGTTTTTCTCGCCATTTCCGATGCACGAGGGCCAAAGATTTATTATTTTCGCATCGTCTGCCGTTTATGTCTGTGCCAAGCCCGCATTGCTCGTGCAAGAGAAACCACACCGTCGCAAATTAGTCGACTCATGCACCACCTTGCCTCAGATCATTCAGATGTTGCATTTCAGATGCGTGATTCCTGCATTGTAAAATGTTCTCCAATCCTCACAGTTTTTGGAAGATTTCTTCTAAGTCTTTTGAGCCACACTCCAATTAATCTTAGATTGTAGCATTTAGTTTATCTTTGTATCTCGGAAGGAGTCTTCCAAACTTACGCTCGTTAACCATCGATAAGCTGACTGTACGTTAGAATAATAGGAAGTCTAGAATCAGGCATTCGTATTTCTTGACTTGCCCAAGATGTCTTTTATACTTTCCAGCCCGCAATTAATTAATGATCCCTCATTAAAAAGGATATATTTACATTAGTACCTATAGGAGTATAGTTTGGGAAATGTGTCTAATCTGTTGATGTGCATTCGGTAAGAGTTTCATAACTCTGACACATGCAACAAAGTTGATAGGACCACAGTACGGTAAACAGACTTTTTCTTTATCAAGCTGAAACTATTCATTCTAAATGCTCAGACGATGTTTTCCAAATACCGTATATAAACGAATATTTAGTAGTTTTTATGTTTCCTTTTTTTACGCAGAATATAGTGAGGCGCACTATGCACAGGTAATTTCTTTAAGGGTTTAAAAATCATGCCTTTTCGGTGACCGTTTTCACTATATGCAAATGTAGGTATACAGCTATGAAAAACAAAACGTGAGAACCAAACGTACCGTATTGATTATACAAACATATCAACAACAAACATCTCATTAATAAACATATCCATAATAAACATATCAATATTAAACACATCAATAATAAACACATCAATAATAAACATATCAATAATAAACATATCAATATTAAACATTTCAATAATAAACATATCAATAATAAACATATCAATATTAAACACATCAATAATAAACATATTCATAACAAACATATCAATAATAAACATATCAATCCTTCAAATGTGCAAACTCTTTTCCACTGGCATTCACACATTCCTCCAGTCGAGAGTCAACAATCAATGCACATTTTTAATACGTCTTTATCAGCATCAATTTACTGCCAAGCTTCGCGTATGAACTGAACTGGCATCAGTAGAACGTGGCTTGCGTGCGAAAACCCTCTCCTTTGCATATTTCCTGAAAAAGAAGTCTATAAGGTGAGATCCAGCCAACTTACTCCATACCTACTTTTGCACACCTTTGTACAGGTATTTTTATTTTATTTTATTTTTTTTTTTTTGGAGTGGTTAAAATTCTTGTAATTCTAGTGACCGTATTTTAACTTAGTAGGCCCACATTCTCACGGTAACTTTGGCTAACATTAACAGTACAACTAACCTGCCCGCGCTCGCTATCCTAGATTATTTTTTCTGTTGCTATATGAACAGCAGAATGTCATTCACTATGGCTATCGCTTAAAATCTACACATACTTCATATAGTGCGATGGATAATTTGTCGTCTAAATGACGAAAAATTGAAATTAACACAGATACATTTACCAAAAATTACGCAAAAATATCTTAAAATACTAAAGAGTAAATTTATTCAATAAAATCGTCATTGGCTTCGACCACGTCCTCCAAATGACTTCGGAATCTCCTGCAACTCTTCTAGGCGGTCTCCTTGATTAAGTTGGTCAATGCCGCCATAATCCTTGCGTTCAGTTCATCTTTGGCGTTACAAGAAGTGTTGCTGATCTCTCGCTGAACTGTGCTCCACGGATAATAAGCAAGGGGGTTGCAGTCTGGGGGGAGTTAGATGACCATATGTAAAGGGTGATGTGGTCGCAGAAACTGTCTGACAGCCATGACTAGGTTCTCCTGATTGTGTGGCATAGTGTAGCGTCCTGTTGCCAGACATAGTGTCTCCCAGCAGCAACCCTCTTGACCCAGGGCAGCACTACCTCCTCAAGGCACTTGTTGTAGTCCTCCGTGTTAAGTCTTAATCCCCGTGGGAACACCACGATGTTGATTGGATGCATCATCCATCTCTTTCTGAATTCTCTACACTCTCCTCAGATTGAGACCCAAACACTCTGAAATGTTCGTATTGGAGCTTCTGGTGCGAATGCCAAGTATTACATCATTCTGTTTCCAAATTTCTGGCGGAATGAATTGCGTCATGGTGCTCTTTTTCTCACGGACGGTGCCCAACTGACCCTACTATTCTGTGCAGTCGACAAACAACGCGCATGCTCGAAATTAAAATATAAAATGGCAAGTATTTATCCATCTCACCTTGTATAAATGATACATTAACAATATTGTTAGTGCTTTTTCCGATTTGCTTTCATCTTTGTTCGCCCGTGTTGACATCGGTGAGGCATTGCTTTTCTAACGGCACCCCTTTTGTCTGAAACGTATCGATACAATTCATGTTTCAATTGTGTTCTTTATTCTCTCTTTTCTGTTTACATTTATTTATATTTCTGTCTAGCAGGTTTCGCCCGCTCGATCTCGCTTCGCCAAGTAAGATATAGTCACTACTTGAAATCTTTGAAACCAAAATTTTAAATGAACATTACATACATAAATTGGTTCTACACACGAAAAAGAAACATTTGTATTTATTCAGATAGCTAAACATTAAAATCTTAGCCATTTTTAAGCAAATGAAACATGGAGAAACTGAATAACATTTAACATGTGTTGACAGAAATAAAATATATGTATTTGCATGAATAAAAAAGATAATTGTGAAAAACATGAAATCAAAATAAAGTTTTTTCTTAAATCATTCCTACTGTAACGCAGCAGGATAGACTAGATTTTTTTTTATTTGGAGCAATTATAAATAAATTCCTTCCATTTCCATACCTTGAACAGACAACATATAATTGACAATAAGACAAGCAGGGTTGCATAAGGTGAAGTCCAGTAACTTTCATTGATTCCCCTAGTGATTTATTAATAGTCATTACAAAACTTAGTCAGACTGAGAATTGCAATCGTTTAAGATCAAAAGGCATATCTGTTGGAGTCAATGAAATTCTTGGAATCCATACGGTCTCTCCTTTCCCTTGAGCAATTATATTAAGAGCTTCCGTTAAGTGAGTTAACATTTTCTTCATAATTAGACGTGTGTCATGACATAAATTTGGAGGATCAAGATTTTTTAGCAGCCTTAATGGTATTAATACCAGTTTGTGTGATTGGATTCCTGGCAGATCGAAAGAATTCAAAAATCCAATAGGGAAGTTAACTACTTCGTGTGGATCCATCATTGGACAGGTGTGTCCTTTCTTCACTTGGAAATCTTACAGAATCTTCTGATTGATGATCTCTACACAATTGGTCTCCCACACAACAAATCTGTATTCTGGAAGTTATCAGCTATATTGGGGTATACTTTAAAAATGAATTCCTCAATACTTTCGACCAGAGTGCGGAAATCTTCAGAAAATCTGATTTGTCCATCTTGATTATGTGAAATTTCTCCATTTCCAATATTTAAAAGAGGGTCGCAAAATTCCTTTACTGTCCCATCTCCATTGAGTCCCACTCTGATATTAGTGGTCAACAAGCGTCTTTCAGTATGATTCCAAAGATAAGAACTTTTCAGGAAGGCATGAAGTCTATGTGAAGATGTTCCTCGTTTGACAACAGGGAGTGTTTGTCTGAAATCTCCAGATAGCAGAAGTGTTACTTCTCCAATGAGTTTATTATGATGTCTGATATCTTTGAGTGGTCTATCTAAAGCCACAAATGCACCCTTGTGAGCCATTAGTTCACTCATTCCAAAACCATGAAGCAAGTCACCAGAAGTAGCTTGTCTAGGTTTGTATCTCTATTTATGTTGCACATTAGATTGTCATTATAGACCAAGTCTAACGGCAGTTTAAATGTCGATGAGCGGTTCTTCCACCAATAAATAAAATAGCTTCTATTCCAGATGCTGCTGCAGCTAAGCCACTGTTCTTTGCAGCCTAACTGAAGATAAAAAAAAGATTAGTTAGGATCGTTTTGCCAGTACCTCCAGGAGCCTCCAAAAAGAATTGTCAAAAAGAAATTTCACATAATCAAGATGGACAAATCAGATTTTCTGAAGATTTCCGCACTCTGGTCGAAAGCATTGAGGAATTCATTTTTAAAGTATACCCCAATATAGCTGATAACTTCCAGAATACAGATTTGTTGTGTGGGAGACCAATCATTTAACAGAAGATATTTTAAGCAGTTTATGCAAATTAGTTATTAGCTTATTTGTGTTAAGACTTTAAAAAAAATAAATTAAAAAGGAAACTTTGTTTATATTTTCTTTCGCGGGAGGGATACGTTTGTGTATGAAATATTGTCTGCTTTTTTTTACTTGTTCTACTTACTCAGAAAAGTCCATTTTGGTAGAATGTAGTTTGTCGAATTTCCACACTTTAAGTTCTGTAAAAAAAGGAGCTAATTATGGATGCTAGACATGTAAACTGATAAATGTTTACCTTAGAAAAATAACCTGGTAATTTTTCTAGGAAAAATTAGTTGTTTTTCTATGGGTTTGATTTTCACTATGAAATGTTGAAGGGGTTGTGGACGTTCAATATATTTGTTCAAAGAATATTACTGTAAAGACAGAAGAAATTAACGAGTCGGATGTGGGGGCAGGCTTGTTATAGTTAAGGAAAGTTTTACAAATAGATGCCTACTTGTTGAAGATCAAGTAAAATGCAAATTTCAAACACTTTTCTGTACTATATAAGAATATTCTTAAACAGAACTATTTTTGATATGAAAATCAAAACAATCCTCGAATAAAAGTACAGTAATATAGAACAATTAATTAATGAAATATACTTTTTTTAAAAATCAATATGCAAATTAGTTAAACCCGAAAAGTGATATCGCCTAACGTAGATAATATATAATGCAGATAGTGAGTTTTTAGCATGTAAAGTACTATAAAGTACTGTTTGGGGCCTTTTAACCCCAGAATTCGTGGAAGAATTGACCACCAATTTCGCATTTCATCAACAGAAATCCACAAAACTGAAGGTTATTATAAAATCCTATCCCATCATTCATATAGAAATTATGTACAAAGTCTTAAGGTATATACTCAGAAGCTAGGTTTGCATTATACCCGAGCTATATGAAAAAATTAGGTTTTTCATAAAATTTCAGTGGACATACTATACATGAAGTCACCTTATACACGAATATATACGGTATATAAGGCAGAGCCTGAAGACGTCTCCGTATCATTTTGGACAATTAGAGATTCTAATACAAATTACTTTTTTACGAAAAAAGTAATAACAATGCTGGAAACTATTTACAGAGTCTCCAAAATGTCATCTAAAATAGTTAAAAATGGCAACCATATAAGATATTTTTCATATATGTTTTTTTTTTTATTCGGAACTTATATTAAGAAAAACAAATTACCGATGGAAAGATTTAATTCTGAACAAAGAATCCAAATCGTGGCATTTTATTTTGGCTTTAACCAAAACCTGATTCGAACATAAAAAGAATAATTGCAGAAAAGCCCGTCGCCTTTCATGATTCGTCTGCAGATTCAACGTTTTAGGCAATATGGCCCAGTAAGTGACTTCGCCACGCTGTGGAAGACCACGTAGTCTTTTCGTAGATGAAACTCGAACGTGTGCAATACTTTATTGAACAAGAACGATTGATTGATTCGTTTTCTTTACGGCTTATCAACCTTTTGCAGGTTATTTAAAGCCAGAAAATAGTTTTAAATTTAGCGACACAAGTCTTACAAATTAATCCGTAGCTTGGGGGAGAAGTGGATTCATGCCTTTCCCAAAGCTATTTGTGCGTAAGTGAATATAACAAAAACAACTGGAATTGATAGGCGACTTTCCGATTAATAATTGCAAGCGTTTATCCATTACAGCAGCCGTACATCTTAGCTTAGATCACCTGGTATTCCTAAACGGTCACCTATCTATGTACTGACCAGGCTCGACGTTGCTTAACTAGGATGCGGAACATCAATTAGCAAACACTTTGTCCAGTTAAAGATGTTTCGAGTGTCTTTGCGTTGCTTAATAAGAGATGATTTGCACAAGTCACCATACAAAAGTGCAATTAAAATGCAGAAGTTGCAACCGACAGATCATCGACACTGCTTACTTGGTTCAAATTCAATGGCCGGCTAATGAATTTCTTTATAATCTGTTCACCGTTATTAGCAAGCAGAACTGTCGGATCTGGAGATCAGAGAATCCAAGAAATCTTTCATCTGCCTGAGTTGCATCTTTGCAAATGCATAGCCTGATTCAGAATAATGTCAGGAAGGCTTATTGCACATTATTCGCTGAAACTAAAATGATAAATGTAACTGGGTCATATTTCTATGATGGTGTTGCGTCTAGCTTTTCAGAACAAAACTGAGGTGTGATTTTAATTGCTAGGGATGAAGCAACTTCACACACAGAGCGGACAAGTATGAAGCTTCTAAGTCAAACTTTTGATCATCGGATAATTTCGCGAAATTCTGAAATTTTATGACCCCCAAGTTCTTCTGAGCCTCCCAATTATTTTCTTTGTGGGTACATTAACGAGAGTGTATACATAAACAAACCTCAGACAATTCAGCAACTCAACGATAACATCTGTGCAGAAATTTGACGGCTGCAGACGTGTTATTCATCACTGTTATAGAGAATGCTATGAAAAGAGCTCGTCTGTGTGAACTCGAAAACCGCGGATATTTAGGTCATCATTTTTTAATAATTAAATGTGAATACATTTCCAGTGTTTGAATTTTCATTCTGCATAAAGCTTTTTTAGAATAATAAAATTAAAAATGCTGAGATTACTAGAATCTAAATCCCTAGGCAAAAAATCGAGAGATTGTGGTGAACAAAATTAGTGAATCCTAATACATAAACATATATGGATTTTTGACAACAAGATCTCATTTTTTTTCTTTCAGCAACCTTGTCGCCTTTGTTTGTCTCATACTACAATCTTCTGCATAAATATTTATCTTAGCTTGACTGTCAAGACCAAGATGACACTAACTTTTATCAATTTGCCTGCTTGAATTGACCCTAGATTCCACCCGACCTAACACCCGTCAGGTAAACGGCCAACCGACTGGTAGACAGCTCCATTGAAACTTGTGATTGTCTTAACATTAAAAATATTATTTTTTGACTGCTACCCACTCACAAATTATCTACCCCCAAACCTTGCCTAATTAAATACAGAAACTATAAATGTAATTTCGTAGGGTGGGTGTTGTTTCATGGCATGTTACTTAAATCTTTTGTGGATAAGTTATTGGGAACAAATTCAGCCCAGGAAAAGGTCTTTTGAAAAAAAACTTCTTCAACAGACTTTTCCTTAATCCAAATATGGAGGGAAAAACACAGCGATTGTTTTTGGCTATGATTTTATTTTTGTTTCGCCAAACACAAATCTACTTTTACTGGTTGGATTTGGTATTTTTATATAAAGTGTTGGTGATTTTATTTTCAAGTTTCTCATATATATTAAGGTATATGTGGAATCGTGAACCAAAAAGTAGTCGATCAGTGTATTATTGGAGGATAGGTTTTAAGTGAAACACTCTTTGTAATTAATATGCTCTAAATTAAGAAATACAGCAGGAAAAAAACAAACAAATAAAAGTTAAACAAGCAAGTTGGACATTTAATTATATTTGCATGGCATATATATATATATATATATATATATATATATATATATATATATATATATATGTTCATGCATGTTTCATTAAATAATATAGACAAATGTTGTCTATTTATTTTATGTAAATTCTTTTCATATCGTCTGATAAGCTTAATAACATTATCATTAAACGAAGAAAGAAAATCACAATATTGATACATATTTTTTAATCCAATCTAAGCTTACATAAGCCATTATCAAAGATGACAATTACATTACACTATATTAAACAATACATGGACAAGACTGTGATGATAGTCAGTTTCTGTTTGCATGGAAGATTTTCAAGCAACGACAAACACGTGCATATAAGACGCTGGAAGCGAAAATCCCACCGTAGCTCATGTGGTCACACATGACAACGCGAGAGTGAAAACTAGAAGTATTAACTATGGGAAGCCGTTGGTATAAACCAATGGTTTCTCTTATAAATTATAGGTATTTAAGAATATTTGTGTGTGTATATATATATATATATATATATATATATATATATATATATATATATATATATATATATATATATAAAAGTAAACATAGAAGTCAACACTTAGAGGCGACAGTCTGTTTCATGCTAGATGCAATCGTCAGGCCACGAGTGCTGTTATTTTTCGCGGCTATTTATATATACGGGTCAGTGGTGCATTGTGGGTAGTCTATTTTGGCGGTTATTTTACCGGAAGTCGTTTATTTGTTTATTTATTTGTGTCAAATTATTTTGCTTGTTTTTATTTTAAAAAACTAAGTGTTGACTTATATGTTCACTTTTATATTTACACACGCTCTATCTCTGATATTGAGCACTTTATCCCATAAATATAGCACACTTTCAGACTATATTTCTTCATATATATATATATATATATATATATATATATATATATATATATATATATATATATATATATATATAAAGGTAAAACCAAAACCGTTGGTGGAACCAATGGGCAACTTGACAAAAAACTTAAATTCCCTTAAACAAGATAAAATCTCGAACAGGGACAGTAATAAGAAAGACCTGAAATCAAACACCTACCTTCTCAGTACAGAAAAATAATCGACGTCTAGATTACCTAGACAGAGGAAAAACGCTTGACAACATTAATTCCTATGAAAAAATAGCCCTAGATGTAACCCGAGTTTCACCCACCCACCCCACGCGATCTTCAAGTCATCTGAAGATTGAGATTATGTATATTTCATGTTCATTAATCATGGAGTTTGGAGGCAATATAACGATTCTATTTTTTGCGTTCAGATATTTTGTTTTTTGGTCTTATGAATTCTGTTCGCTTTTACTTTGGCTTTAGAGTCCGACCTTTTTAATCCGTGGTCCGGCAACTAACGGATTGTAATTACATTAAATATCTCAAAAGACTGTTAAAGTTTCAAAGATAGATAGATAGATAGATAGATAGATAGATAGATAGATAGATAGATAGATAGATAGATAAAGGACATAGATAGATAGATAGATAGATAGATAGATAGATAGATAGATAGATAGATAGATAGATAGATAGATAGGAACAGAGATAGATAGATAGATAGATAGATAGATAGATAGATAGATAGATAGATAGATAGATAGATAGGAACATAGATAGATAGATAGATAGATAGATAGATAGATAGATAGATAGATAGATAGATAAAGGACATAGATAGATAGATAGATAGATAGATAGATAGATAGATAGATAGATAGATAGATAGGAACAGAGATAGATAGATAGATAGATAGATAGATAGATAGATAGATAGATAGGAACAGAGATAGATAGATAGATAGATAGATAGATAGATAGATAGATAGATAGATAGATAAAGGACATAGATAGATAGATAGATAGATAGATAGATAGATAGATAGATAGATAGGAACAGAGATAGATAGATAGATAGATAGATAGATAGATAGATAGATAGATAGATAGATAAAGGACATAGATAGATAGATAGATAGATAGATAGATAGATAGATAGATAGATAGATAGATAGATAGATAGGAACAGAGGGATAGATAGATAGATAGATAGATAGATAGATAGATAGATAGATAGATAGATAGGAACAGAGATAGATAGATAGATAGATAGATAGATAGATAGGAACAGAGATAGATAGATAGATAGATAGATAGATAGATAGATAGATAGATAGATAGATGAACAAAATGAAACAGACATAGAAATAACGCAGTAACCTGGATTAAAGTGTCTCTCTCAAAAGGGAATCCCGATTATTTCATTCATCCAAACCGTATCTCTTTTACCAGAATCCACCCGCTTCTCCTTAAATCTTCCTCCGTATACTACAAGCAACCAGTCGGCTAGGTTTACTTGCTATCGTCGGCGTACTTACCAAAGTTTACCTTCTGGCAACAAGTGTCCATTGCTGAAAGTATATTTCAGCAAGCAAATTCCAGACCGCTGAGATGGCCCAGCCGTTACATCACATGCCCAGACAGAATATTTTCAAACTGACTCTCTAACACCTCGACGCGTACTTTTCGAAAGATGAAATAGTAAACCAGTTGCTTTTATGATACAATCATTCTCGAACATGCTACCTTTTACTTTATTGCTACGTTTTAATCCCTGGTTTAATCTTTTTCCTTCTTCAAATACTAAAAGTACTCCGTGTAGCCTAGCTTTGCTTAAATCGATGATAGCGGACGGCGGTAGAATTTAATTCATCATCGTCGTCACGATCAGCTCTTTTATTAGGCGTGGCTTAAAGTCCAAAGTTCACCTGTCTATTTCCCGCCAGGTATCCGGGTTGAAAGTCGGGAAGTTTATGCGTAACACGTCTTGAGCAGGGAGAGTCGGTAGATTCGCTTCACTATCCGAATGTCTTGAAGTTGGAAGACATTCGCCTTGGTTATCGACACGTGGCCATTGATTCCACCAAGGGAACTCTCCGCTTTGCTTTGGTCTGGTTTGCTTTTTGTTTTACGTCGTATCAACCCCAATCGGTTATTTAATGCCGATAAAAGTTTTATTGCTGCTAATGTTTTTCTTCAAATACCTATTTCTGGGAATATTTTTCCTTGAATAAATCTATAGCTGATCATATTTTTTTCAAAGAATGTATAACTGTTTGTATTGCTGGTATTTTTTTTAAAGTATTGTTGATAATAATTTTTCCTTAAAAAATCATTGCTGGTAATAATTTTTTTTATTACAAAGTATTTCTGGTATTAAAACCTATATTTACACAAGTTTGAGTGTTAACTGTTTGCCCATAGCTGGGACCCTAACAGGTGCTACCACCCCGAGTCAGGGTGGACCTGGGAACACCAGCAATTAAGAGGAGGTTCCACGCTCCTCAAAACCTCTTGATCAGAGGCCTTACTGGTTTATCGTCTTACCCAGTACGCGGATGTAGTTTATCGTCATACCCAGTACGCGGATGTAGTTTATCGTCTTACCCAGGACACGGATGTAGTTTATCGTCATACCCAGGATGACACTCCGCTTTGGTCCTTAACTTGATTCTAGTAAACTCTCAGCTCAGAGGTGTTGTATCACCACTGCACTAGTTGTACACATAGCAACGGAGTCCAGTATATCCTCTTTCGCTAGATGCCCTTAACCCTAGAACAAAGTTCATATCCATTCGTTGAGAGATCTTCTCTTTGCCTTTCATCACTCTCTATGTTACTTCATTTGCTGTAACAAAAGTTTATCCTGCCACTGAAGGTGACCCTGGTCCCTCACTTTAGATATGTTTCAATTTCCTAGTTGTGGCAATAGAAAAAGAAAACTTTGAGTGAAAATTAACAATAAGGATACTTGAGTTGCCTGGAAGAAGAAAGTTATGCATTGTGCTGAAGGTTAATCAAAAATTAATTATTTCTGCTGTTTTTGGTTAGTCAATGAGTAAAATATTTAGTTCTGGTTTGAACTTAGAAAAGGCGTTGGTAGGGAAGTGAACTCCTAATAAGTGCATGATTTTCCACTGAAAGATTTTGAATAACATTTTTGTAATTTGCTTTTGGACATTTCACCTTAAAAAAACCCAAAAAGTAATGAGTTCGAAATTTGCAGAGGATTTATTCACTGAAAAAAAATTAGATAAATTATCTTTAATCAAAAAAGCAATTTTTCTTTTTTACTGTTTTGGGGAATTTGAACCTGAAAATAGTTAAGTCATTGGAATGTAGAGAAAAGAAACTAGTATCCAAAAGGACATTCTTGTTCGTTGTAAAATTTAAAGAGATACAAGACAAGATGCCCTTTTATATTTTAATTACATATTGCCTAAATTTGGGGATTAAACAGCTCCCTTCCCTGCTCCCTCCAAAAAACAAAAAATCCAATCCTCATTGGGTGCCCCATACCTTCGACTTTGTGCCCCATCTAAGCTATGCTTAGAAAATGATCTTACTATGTAAGCAATATTTTTCTTTCTTAAATTTGAAATTAATTTTAATTTAAAAAATTTCAATAAATTTTGCAGCACTTATTTCGATTAACCACGTTACTTAGAACGATTACTTTGCTACTTGTGTAAATGCAAGAACACTTTTAGCTGGCAATAATATAAGTGACAGATGGCTATAGAGACACTGCTAATTATTTACAGCTAGTTTGTTTAAATAATGCACTGACTATTGTGTCATATGACAATACTTGTAAGTAAAATGTTGCCCTAAAATAAGTAACCAAGTAATCGTTTTAAGTTCTCTGAATATTATTGCTGAAAAATAAATCATTTTCACTTCAATTAAATTTTTTTTTTTTTCTTAATCCACATTTTTTTACTTAACTCCAAATGTTGGAAAAAACTCTTTAACCTTTAGGCAAAATATTTCTGCTGTTTTTGGTTAGTCAATGAGTAAAATATTTAGTTCTGGTTTGAACTTAGAAAAGGAGTTGGTAGGGAAGTGAACTCCTAATAAGTGCATGATTTTCCACCGAAAGATTTTGAATAACATAAGCACAAAAGAGAACCACACAAAAAACAACTTAGCTCACACACTAGTCATACATAGAAATAAATTCAACCACAATTTTGATTTTAAAAATGCTACACTCATAAAAAAGAAAATAACTCACTCAGAAGGAAAATCCTAGAGAGTGCCGCCATTGAATATTATCCAAATATTAATCTACGCCCAGGCTTTTTTTCTATTTCACCTTTCTTAACAGAATTACTACTCTCCCAAACAAACGTACAGAACAGTATCAAGAAATCAAAAGAAAATAGTTGAATCAGTCAACCCAACAATAAAAACAATATCTCCACACGTGACAGTAATTGACGTAATTTTCAGTTAACAGTATGTAAATAGCGTTCTCTAAGTTCTTCCAATTGCTAAGGACATTTTGTTTTGTTATTATTAGTTACTCTGTTTAATGAATTCATTTCGTTTTTTGCCTTGAAAAAGTCCACATTCGATGAAATGCGTCGGCTACCATTACAGTTTTCCTATTGTCTTTTACATTTATAAGTAACATAATCTGTAATTTGCCTTTGGATATTTTGCCTTAAAAGAAACAAAATAAGACTAATAAGTTCCGAAATCCACTGAAAAACAAAATTAGATAAATTTTTTTTAACCTCTCTCACTCTCTATGTGACTTCATTTGCTATAAAAAAAAAGTTTATCCTGCCACTGAAGGTGACTCTTACCTCTGAACAATAGTTTGATTGAATTTCATAGTTGTGTTGTCATATCCTGCTATAAAAACAAAAAACAACTTTGAGTGAAATTAACATTAAGGACACTGCAATTAGGGGTCCTTGAAAAAGAATGCAGTGGAAAGGGAAGTAATATTAGTAGTGTAGAGTGCTACTAGTTAATACTACTGGATGTCTAGTTACTCTCCTTGCCAGAAAAGACTGCTGGTGAATTCGGTTTCGTCGCTGTATATGGTACTGAGTCAAATAGTACGAGCTGCAGTGATCTGATTAGAATTTATCTTTCATCCCACAAAACTAAAATATAACAGCAGGGTAGATACTTAGGGTTGGATATTCGTATTCCCACCTGACGCTGCATGCGTCTCTGGGTCGCTTTTTAGGGCGTTTTCTAAAAATTCCCAACTATCCCAACACTTTTCTACGGCAGATGTCAGGGTGCAATAATCTACTCATTTCTTTAAGGAAATGCTGCTTTGGGACTGAATACTTTCTCATTATGTTGGAATTGTTTTGGAACGTATGTGCGGATATATATGACGGCAAATCTACAAGTCTGTTACAAAAAAAATCCGGCTGCAAACCGAATTTTGTTTTTAATCATTTCACACCAAGTGAGTCAATAAAGCCACTAAGATGCAAGAGGTTACTGCGTTCTGGAGAATATGAGAAATAAAAAAAACACCATTATTAAGTAGAGAGGAGGACAAAAACAAAACGAACAAGAATTAAGGAAACAGAAGATATCGATTGACATTGAATTTAAATTTTTTGCAAAACAAAGTTGACTGGGAAACAAGAAGCCGGAAGACAGTTTGACAAGTGAGAAATGCCGTAGAAGAAACTGTTTACATACAACTTACGGTTACGTCTAGCCATTGCAATTGTCAAATGATGAGACCTAACTGCCACTCTAGTATTTCATGGCGTGTCGATACCATAAAGGAAAGTTCATCATGGTATGGTGGGTCTTAGCCGTGAAGGTTAGACCTGGCGGAAATAAGTAATGTACTTCGTCTGAGCACTTTTCATGAAAATAGAAAGGAAGCGGCGAGAGGCTCGCGACGTTTTCGGTTTGACTTTCGGTCGTAATTTTTTCTTTTTCTTTTTTTTTTATTTATCGTTTATTCATTCGTTTATTTCTGTTTTTGTCTTTCGTTCTTAATTTTGAATTTTTTGTTCTTTCTTTCTGTTTCGATTTTTTGTTCTTTTTTTATTATTTTTCGTCCTCGCTTTTTTTTCTTCATTGGGTGTTCTCTCTCGTATGAGCATGTAGACGAATGGTTAGAATGTTAGCTTTTTGACCTGGGTTCAAATCCGACCGTTGTCGATTCGTCAGGAAGGTCATTTCTTGAAGAAGCAATCCCAGCGTGTGACATCTTTGGAAAGTGCTTGCAAACCATACGACGGGTTGACCTAAGCTTTGTAAGTTAAGTTGGGTAGACGGAACGCTTTGGGGAGCCGTTGATGGTTGTGCTGGCACGAAGTCGTAAGTCATCGTGATCGAGAATTTGAGCGTGCTGGTCTTGATAACGAGCTTTTCTCTAGAAACTGTAACTCGGGTACTCTCAGTAGTTGCAATATGAACCAAATGTGGCCTGTGTGGGTGTTGAACAAACGTAAATGTGCCTGAGCAAGCGTCTGCAATAGGGATTGGCTAGCCACCCTATTAGACGGGAATTTTTTGCTCCAATCTATTTTCTTTTCTTTTACGGTGTCTTTCATTCTTATTTGTCTATCACTTTTCTGACAGTGTTTTTATTTTTTTTTTTTTGTCTTTAGTCGCCAAAATATTTCTATCTCTAGCTTCCTTCAGTTTTTCATCTTTTAATTTCATCTTCCTTTCCGTTCAATTTAGATTTTACTTTGACTTTCTTGGGTCAGGCTTAGGTTTTCTTTCTTTCTTTAAAACGTCTCTTTTCCGACCTTTGACCATTTTTTGGATGATACTCGTAATTTATGTCACGCCTCATGTACAGGTCGACCCTGCCTTTTCATTTTTAACGATAATCCAATAATTAGATTAACAAAAAACTCATTTCATAGCAGAAAACACAATTTCTGTAAATAGATGATTTGGTGAGCCGAAAGCGTGGAATGCCAAAGGAAAAACACTTGCTATTTGAATATTACTGAACTTTAAATTAAAACACACCAGGTTTCAACCAAACTAGTATTTTATTTATTTCTACAGAATATTATTTTTATATAGGTACATCCACAAATTTAATAAATTTATTTTATCATAAAGAAATTTTTATTATTAAATTATATTTTTCTCTTTTTTAGAACGTCTGAAATTTTGGTTAAAAATTTTGTTTTTCTTACGTCAACGGGGGACCATAAATTAGTCTAAGAAATTTTAGCGTCTTTAAATAAATGAAATTATTTCGGAAATATTTCTTTTTTAGAAAATCTTGGTCATTTTTCTTTTACATCTGTTACATATCTGTTATTCAATTCTATGGAATTTCAAGAAATTCATTTTTTGTCCTGTTTATATTACTTCTACGCAGAACTCCACAGAGAATTGAAATCATCAATTTTTTTCTATTTTTTTCAAACAGAGCCCTCACTTACAGAAAATCTGCTCTGAATCGTAAAATGAAAAATGCAATAAAACTATAACATTATTTAATTAGAAAAGATTGTATTTGCTTTTATGAAGAAGATTTATTATGGACATTTGTATCTTAAGAAAAAAAATTTTTGATGAATAATGAATTTTGAGACGAATTGTTTTCATTTTTTTTAAATTTAATTAAAATAATTCATAAAGATCTAAATCTTTGAAAATTTTATATTAATTTGTACGTTAGGTGATTATGTTATTAAGTAAGAACTATATTTACTAAATATAAATTGAAAATCTTACTACAATTCAGCGACCACCAGTATTTTTAAAAGGATTAAAAATTGTTTTTGTGCGTGTATAAATGTGCCAATTTTTGTAAATTCCGACATCCATACACGACTTTACCAGGATATAAGTAACTTTAGTAAAATTAAAGCCAAAGTATCTAAAATTCAATAATATATTAGATATCTGTCTATATTTCTGAGATGAGGTATTATGTACATTATTTACATTATTCGGACTATTGTCCTCATCTTTGTCGCCATATTTATTACAAAGTTTCGGCCGTTGTACGCTCCGGCCTTCTTCAGGTGGTTGGAATGTCGAACTGAACCCTTTATTTCGTTCACTGCTGTAGACTGGGTGACATCCATTAAACATGGCACGTGGAACTAAAACAGTCTACAGCAGTGAACGAAATAAAGGGTTCAGTTCGACATTCCAACCACCTGAAGAAGGCCGGAGCGTACAACGGCCGAAACGTTGTAATATATATGGCGACAAAGACGAGAACAATAGTCCGAATAATGTAAATAAATTACATTAGATTACGGAGAATATTTTGCTAAGTTTTTATGTTTAAAAAGACAAAATAAAAAAAAAGTTTCTTAGCCATACACACAGCTTACCACTTATAGCTGGCGTCATCTGATTGAAGAGAGAGACAAAAGCGAAAAGGTTGGTTTGTTTTATGGCATATCAAAACCTCAGTGGGTCATTTAATGCCAACAAAATTTTGAAATAGATTCATAGCAATAGTTTGGTAAAAAAAAGGTGTGTATGTATACATATATATTTGAACCATTACTCATATTTTTGAGTACAATCCAACTTCTTTTAGGAAATTTACAATTTTTGGATGGTTTTATTTTCGTAAAAAGTTTTTTTTTAAATTTACTCATTTGTTTTGGTTTGGCTTGGTTTGTTTGGTTTTACGGCATATCAACCTCAATGGGTTATTTAATGCCGACAATTTTTATTACTGGTAATATTTTTTTTCCAAAAATGTATTGCTGGTAATATTTGTTTTTCGAAAATGTATTAAAACCTTTCATATTGTTTGGACCAAAGTCTGGGGGTTAACTATTTGCCCATAGCTGGGACCCTAACAAGTGCTACCACTCCGGGTCAGGGTGGACCTGCGAACACCAGCAATTAAAAGGTGGTTCCATGCTTCTCAAAACCTCCTGATCAGAAGAGGCCTTGCTGTTGGATGTAGTTCATTGTCTTACTCTGGACGCAAAAGCGAAAAAGATCGAGAAAGAGGGAATAAAAAGTCATTATCACGTGGCGCAATTAAAGGGTCGGGGATTCACGCGCTGGCGTCATTAACGTCCACTGGATTCGAAATTTGGCTCAGTTAAAAAAAAAAAGAATAAAAAAATTAAGTAAGAAACAAGCACGAAGGTTACAATACAATAGTTCATACTGCCTCTGTTCCGAAATAGTTGTTCCATAACCGGAAATCTCATGTGGAATATACTAATTCTTAGTCGGATTGTTTGCCGTTTACATTAACATTGATGTTCCTCGAGTATTTATATTAGCTTATTCAGGTAGAATAATTTGAAGCGCAAATTATATCACTTTTTCACCACATTAAAATTGTATTTTTTTCAGACCACCCGCTGGAAAGAGATTATGATGGGAGAAGAGAAGCCAACTGGCAGAAATGCTAAACGAAATTGCAAGAAGCACGAATTAACAAATAATGAACGTAGTGCTGTGTTGCAAGCACTGCTGTAAAGATCCACAGATCGTGTCCTGAAGCGTGGTGCAATAAAACAGGTTGCAGATGAATTAACCGTAGCTGCAGAACGTCTGGGTTTGCAAAATGAATTAGTTTGCCAGCCTCCAAATAGCCCAGATCTCAATGTCCTTGATCTGGGTTATTTTAATGCAATTCAATCAATTCAGCACCAGCAAGCTCCAAATAATGTTGACCAGCTCATTGAAGCAGTGGAAGAAAGCTTCAATAAACTTCAGAAGTCGAAGCTTATAAATACTTTTCTAAGTTTGCAGTTAGCAATGGAACAAGTTATTTTAGTTGACGGCGATAACAACTAGAAACTCCGACACATGTCTAAAGAGAAGCTTGAAAGAGAAGGAAAACTTGAAGTATCCATTTCTATTTCTGACGAGTTGCAACAAAAACTGCTTTTGTTAAAGTAAACGTTCCCTAGTTATTTTTGTTATTAATTTAACTGTTTATGTATATCAGTTTCGATATATTTCACACTTATTTATATGACAATTCACTAATATTACTCATTTACTGTTGAGTATGGGAATAAATAATATTTTTTGTACTTTTTGGTGTTTTTTTATCTTCATGAAAATTTTTTTGGTACAACTATTTCGGAACGGAGGGAGTATTATCTAAAGATTTACCACGTTCCTTCATGTCAACTAAAAAAAAACATATCTATACAGATTAATTGATTGCAATAAATCATTTGCAGGTTATTTAAAGCAAGAAGATATTTTCAGATTGTAAGAATTACTTTGAGATAATAACGGTTAAGTGATACAAGTCCTACTCATTAAACCAACTGGAGGGGGAGAAGGAGTGGATTCATATCTTTCCCAATGGTATTTGCGCGTAAGTAAATATAACGAACCCAATTGGAATTTGAACTCGGCTTGCTGATTAACAATATCGACGCATATCCCATTGCACCGCCCGCACATCCACGCATGTATATAAAGAATGTCTTGGTCATCAATATCTCTCACTATCTCTCTCTCCTCTCTCTCTCTCAACACATATATATATATATATATATATATATATATATATATATATATATATATATATATATATATATATATATGTCCTGAAAATTGAATTCAAACATGAAACAGACTCGATATTTGTCTCACTGTCCACTCATATATATATATATATATATATATATATATATATATATATATACATATATATATATAAATATATATTTACGCTCTATCTCTGAGATTGAGTACTTTATCCCATAAATATAGCACACCTTAAAACTATATATATATATATATATATATGAAACTACTAAAAAGCAGTCAACCATGCTAATGTTTTGCTCTGCATTTTCTATTTTGGATTGAGAACTTTTTATTGTTTATACCTTTTATTACAGGCGATTATTTTATATAAATAGACTGTATATTACACAAACATATATACACACACATAAATATATATATATATATATAAATATATATATATATATATATATATATATATATATATATATATAAGATAAATAAGAGTGGACGTATTGATATATATATATATATATATATATATATATATATATATATATATATATTTAACGTAAATCATTCACACGAAAAACAAATAATGAAGTTAATTATATGCCAAGAATCACTCTCGCAAACAATATTTATGATTCTTGCCATATAATTAACTTCATTATTTGTTTTTCGTATGAATGATTTACGTTATATAAATTGAACACGCACTACATAATTGATATATATATATATATATATATATATGCATATGTACAAAAAGATTATATATATATAATAAAAACTATATATAAAGATTATATATATAAAGATTGTATATATATATATATATAATAAATACTACATATATATATATATATATATATATATATATATTTAAAGACATTTATATTATGTTTAACGTTCTTTTTATAGATACAAGTATTTAAGCAAATGCTCTGTTTTATAATAAACAGTATTAAATAACATTTACCGGCCTGTATCTATAAAAAGAACGTTAAACATAATATAAATGTCTTTAAATAAATTGTCGGACTATGTCCAATTCTAAAATATATATATATATATATATATATATATATACATAAGGGTGGACATATACATATGTATGCAGGTATGTAAAATACAAAAATGAAAGAAATTCGAAACGGCATAATATAATAATAATAATAATAATAATAATAATAATAATAATAATAATAATAATAATAATAATAATAATAATAATTCTTGAATGTAATTCTTGAAGTAGACGAATTAGAAGCGTGTGAAAAAATGTTGGATACGCCCGTATCATTTTTTAATGAAAAATAAAATGAGATTTTCTTTGCCTGTGTTTATTTATTTATCTATTTATATTCAATTCTTTTTTTAAATATTAAATTCTGCACATACCGTTTTAATATTGTTTAAACCTTTCATTTGTTTCATATTGTTTTAATCTTTCTTTCTCCATAACATCGTATCTTTGTTGTTTATCCGATTTGATTTCTTGTTCACATTTTTCAGTCGACGATGGACAAGAAAGTAATGAAATATTTTTGTCATTTTTTCCTTCCCTTTTCTTTCTTAATTTAACACTTAACATTGATTACATTTATGGCTATTTTTTCCTGTTTTTGTTTTTGTTTTTTGTTTTTTGTTATAGCATGTCTGTTTTATTGCAACTGTTAAATTTTGTTACCCTATCAGAATATTGGCGAGCCAAGTTCGAATTCCACTCGAGCAAATACCTTTAATAAATTCCTCTTGTCTTCTCCCCTATTGATTAAATAGCAGTGTAGACTTGACTCTCTAGACGTGATTGCTAAAAGAAAAACAATTCAATATCAAATATAGTCTTGATGGGGCGCGTACTTGAAATATAAGTAAGGTCCTCTCAGCAGAGTTGCAGTATAAACTACAGGGGTTAGCCTGTAGGTGCAGAAGAAACAAAACTGGGCCTGAATAGACGAGAAACAATCAGTCATGCTGTAGATGGGGAATCACACTGATGTCTTTTGTCCAATTAATACTAGATTTAAAAAACTACAATTAATACCGAAATTTTTATAAACTAATAATTAATATCGTTGCATCCACTTTTTGGCAAATAACTTTGCGAAATGAAAGAATCTCTTCCCAGGACATCCATTGGTTAAATAGCAGAATAAACTGACCTCTCTAGTCTTGGTTGGCAAACGGTATAGGAGAAAGACAATCGTATGTAGCCCTGATGGGGCCCAGACTTGAATCAGTTTCTTTCAGCATAGTTCAGTTACGCGCAAATACTCTTGGAAAAGGTATAAATCCATCTCTTATTCTCCCAGCTATGGCTTTTGAACACCAGGACAGACTGCTAAATGGGTGGCAACGAATTTACCGCAGAAAGCAATGCCAACCTAAAGCGGGGAAATTTTCTGCCTCGTCATCAATCGAATGAGACATGATCTCCCAAGCGTGAATCATGTACAGCAATTAACTGACTGACTGACAAGACAGGGTTATTTTAGATGCCAAAAATTAATACTGGAATTTTTTAGAAACTCCCTATTAATACCGGATTAAATTGGTCCGCTCTTAAAAGAAAGAAAATAGGAAAAGTATTTTGTGACAAATATTTGTTGATTAGATTCATTGATTTTTTTACGGTTTATCAACCTCTTTGATGTTACTTAAAGCCGAAATATATAATACTTCCCTGCCCCCCTAGAATGCCTGACGCTCAACTTCTCGAGAGTTCCTCTTTGCGACTAATCGGCCTCACATTGACAGCTGACCTGAGATGGAACAAATACATTGAGTCAATAGCTTCGTCCACCGCAAGGAAAGTTGGCTCCCTGTGCCGTGCCAGGAAATTTTTCTCGCCGGAGTCGATCCTTCAAATCTACAAATCAACCATTCGCCCTTGCATGGAGTATTGCTGCCATATATGGTCTGGTGCCCCTTCTGTTTGTCTTGGGGTTCTTGATAAGATTCAGAGACGGATATGCAATGTAATTGACCCTGATCTGGCATCTCGTCTGCAGTCGCTCTCTCACATATGTGCCGTCGCCTCTCTCTGTCTTTTTTACAAATACTTTCACGGTAACTGCTCCGATGAGCTGCTTTCGCTGGTTCCCAGACTTCACGAATTCAAGCGTCCTACAAGGCTGGCATCCCACTCTCACCCTTTCACTGTTGAAACTGTTAAATGTAGCCATCTCTTCTACTCCAATAGCCGGTGGAACTCCCTTCCTTATTTCTGTTTCCCTGACAACTATGATCTCTAACTATTCAAATGTAATGTCAATTGACATCTCCAGTTGCCTTGATCTATCCACCATCCTTCTCCTCATCCTTTCCTCTATCACTCCTATCTGTTCTCGCTCCAAATCTTTTGTAACCCCTTGCGTGCTAGTGGCTTCCCTCCTTGCTTGGGGTGAAACGCTTAAAAAATAATAATAATGATTTTCTGATACTTTCTTATTATGATAATAATACAAATATTACTAAGCTTACGGCAACATCAGGTTGAAAAACTGGTTTCCGTACGATCACCGAAATTAAGCAACAGTGACCCTGGCCAGTACTTAGATGGGTGACCGCTTTGGAAGACTAGATGCTGCAATCTTGGTTGTGCGGCTGATGTAATAGATAATAGCTCAGAATTGTTAACCAGAGCACTGGGTTCAATTCCTCGTTGGGTTCCTTATTTTCACTTACGCCCAAATACCCTTGGGAACGGTATTAATCATTAGTAATACTTGTCTCCCGAAACCATTATCAGCTCAAAAGAAATTTTTACAATCTAAAAAATATTTTCTGATTTTAAATAACTTAGGGTTGTTAAGCCATAGAAAACGAATCAATCAAAATAAGTCTTACTATTTAATCGACCCCTGGGGACGGGGGTGAGCGGTGGATTCATACACAAAGGTATTTGTACGTAAGTGAATGTAACGAACCCGACTGGAAATCGAACTACGGCTCTCCTGCATCCATTAGCCGAGCCTATATCCATTAAACCACCCTACGCTCTTCCATCTCGGTACTGACCAAATTCAACGTCGCTTAGATTCGGTGATCGGACGAGAACAGATGTTTTAACGTAATATGGCCATAAGTCTTTCGAGAATGGTCATTCCCTAAAGGGGTGACGGCTCGGGAATACCACCAGCTGCTGTAAGGATGAAGAATAACGGCCCAGAATTGGAAATCGAGCAAGAAATCCGAGTTCCAATTGGATTCGTTATATTCACTTACAGGCAAAATCCCTTAGGAAAAATTTAGAATCCTCCTCTTCTCCCTCCCCCCAGCTATGGGTTAATTACTATTATTAATTGATTGATGCGTTTTCTACGACTTATCAACCTTTTGCATGTTATTTAAAGCCAGAAAATATTTTTAGATTATAAGAATTACCTAATAAGTGGGGAGGAAATAATAATAGTTTAGCGATAAAAGTCTTACTAATTAATCCATAGTTGGGGAGAATATCTTTCCCAAGGCTATTTGTGAATATAACAAACCCAACTGGAATTGGAAATCTAAATCAGGGCTTTTAACAGGAATTGAACCTCTACCAAGAAATCATCTGCATTTTTTTCCTCCAAACATCTTGATATTTACTAAGCATAGCTTACCATGATATAACACCAAATGGTAGAAAGATGATTTTTCCAGATAGGAAGTTGTGGTGAGTCATGATCTCCAACGTCCAGAAGAGATGTAGCGCATAAAAGTTCAAATTACGGCCAAGGTAGTTGCTTCTTCTCCTCCACCTTCTTCTTCTTCTTCTTCTTCTTCTTCTTCTTCTTCTTCTTCTTCTTCTTCTTCTTCTTCTTCTTCTTCTTCTTCTATGTGCCGTGTCCCTTCAGGACGTCGACGATCATGTCTCTCCACAATTTCCTGTCGCTTGTAGCTCTTAATAACTGTTGTCTTGTTGACATCTCTCCCATACTCTCCTCCACCAATCATTAACTCAAGTTCACCAGCTAAGTTGTGCGATGCTTTCCTCTGTTTTTCTGCCATGTGAGTATCAAATTTTACAAGCCTTTCTTCCTTATTATGTGTCCCAGAAACCTGCTTATCTACCCATAAAGTTAGCATCTTAATCATGGAGGCTTTTATTTGGACTTGAACAGCGACTTCTAACAAAAGGACATATATTTGCCTGTTGTCCGCTTCAGTTTTTTGACCAGGAGTAGAGGTTTATCCCTTGTTTCCTGTTTCCTTCTAAAGTCTATTTTACCACAAGACTTACTCCGTCTCCGACTGATCTCTGAATTTTTATTCATTAATTATCCTTTTTTTCCCTCTCCCAGTAGGACTAGCTAGGTTCGCCTATCGTACAGTTCACACTCCTCCCTGGTCAGCTCCCACACTATACTTCCTCCGTCTCCGACTGATCTCTGAAATGTTATTCACTCATTAAATCCTAACATCTTCAAGTCTGGAGTGAGATGCTATCTTTCCTGCAGAGCACCAAGAACTTTAATTATTGCCCTTTATTACGCTCATATAACACCGCACAGTTATCCTCTAACTTGAATGGCTCTTCGGCCTTGTATTCTGTGAACAATCGTTAAAAAACCTAAAAAACTATATGCCACAAATTCACCAAAACTACGATATTGACTAAGCTTAGTTTAGCACGGTATAAGGTCAGATGGCAGAAATATTATATTACACCAAGTAAGTGAGGAGGGCTCACCTGTTTAGAAAATTAGAATCCGAAATCATGGCCTTTCACTAGGATTGAACCCTGATGTCTGGCCTTTTATGGGAAGTAATGCAACTATGAAGCAGACCTCGTCTCGCTATGTATCATGTTTCATTGATATCAGCTCAGGTGGGACCCATGCGAAGATCTTTAAATAAATATTCATGAATTTGATGTTTTTTTTCTTTTATGCGCCAATGAATATCATAAGTTACCTCCCAACCACCTTCCGCGTTGACTTCAGAAGTAATACGAAAATGGACACAAATTCTAGTCAGATCTATTTCTTACTGTTTTTTATATATATATATATATATATATATATATATATATATATATATATATATATATATATATATATATATATATATATATATATATATATTGCTGAAGTATCGATTGCATTGTGAAAGCTTTTTGCTTTAGAAATTCTGACATTAGTTTCAAATAGCATGCACAACGTTTTGTGTCGGTTAAAATAGTCGTTTAATTCACACGCCATTGATCGGGGTTCGAGTCTTCGTTAAAAGCGCGATATCAAAAACTGATTTTCAAGACTTCGAGGAACGGCGCAATAAATCATTCTTTAGAGAATATCAAAATTTAATGACACTTGGTTTTGTTGTGTGGCTGAGGTGGTTGGGTTTATCCTACTCTTGATAATTATCAAGCTTATATTAAAGCCAAAACTGGAAATATTTTTCTTTACATTTATAAATCTGACGCAACACAGTCTTGCTTATGTTTTCATACTACCATAAAAAACCGGCCCGCTTTTGTGTTAGTGAATGCTGGACAATTTCTTCACAGATGAAGACGAGACTTGAGGCTACAGAGATACTGTTCTACAGAAGGATGATCAGAATACCATAAAGAGTTCACGTCATGAACGGGGAGCTTCAAAGGAAAATATAAACAAAAAATGGATTTATACTTAAAATCAGAGAAAGACAATTGTAATTTTCTAGGCACACAATGATAAAAGAAGGCGTAGAAATTTTGACACGCTCCGGGCAAAAGAAATAACACCAAACCTGCCCAATGAGCTTGTGGATAGCAGAACGGGTAATAGAAATTATAGTAAAAAGAAAGAACAGGTACTTCTAAGAACGACAAAGGATGGGAAGTTGTGGATAACCATGATCTCATACGTCTCATAGGGATACGGCATATTGAAGAAGAAGAAGAAGAAGAAGAAGAAGAAGAAGAAGAAGAAGAAGAAGAAGAAGAAGAATCGTATTGGTTAATTCAATGTTACAATAATGTCCTTGCGAGAGTTATGACGATACAATATGTGTGGAAATTACCCATTGTGCATTATAATTGAGCTTATCAAAACATTGCATAAATAATCATCAGTATGCAGGCCATTATTAAAAGAAGTATTATTTAAAGAACTAGGAGAGTACGAATGAAAATATGAAAAACTGGCAAAATTTTCCATTTCACAGACACAGACATGAAGCGCAAGACAGCATTATCGCCTACTATACCTTCCCGTTCTTTCTTCCTATTTTTTCGTGCTTTCTTCTTCTCATTAAAATCAAACAACAACTGAATATATATTTTTATCCCAAATGCAATACCTCGTAATTAATACACTATTCCGTTTTGATTTCGGGTAAAGACGGAAAAGACATACCAGAGACGCTTTTTGTTTTAATTTTTAGAAATAGAAAGAGCAGGTGATAATATGACCAATACGTTTAACCTCTACTTCAGTGAAATGAAAAATGTTGTCAATTTAAAATCTTTCAATTGTACCCCCCTACTTCTTTAAATAATGACCATTTTTTATACTTATCATTGTTATTGCAATATTTTGTTAAAGTTGTCGAGCTGAAATATTTAACAATGCAATAGGGAAATTACCACAGACTTTTTACAGTCGGGGTACTCGCAAATTATCCAATCATTAAATTGAGAATTAATATTCATTAGAAAATTCTTATAGCATAACCCGTCCTGGGTATGACAATGAACAACACACGGCACCATGGCCTGTAGTCGGGAGACTGGAGGTTTTGTGGCGCTTGGAACCACTTTTTGATTGCTTTTATTCCCAGGTTCACCCTCACCCGGGTGGACCTGTTACGGTCCCAGATATGAGCAAATAGTCCAAAAAAAAAACACTATGAAAGTCTAAAAATACCAGTAACACTTTTTTTTAATAAAAATGACCCAAAATGCATATTTATAGTAAAAATACCAATACATTTGATTTGTAGTTGAAAACATACAAATGCGTTCAATACATATTTAGTTGAAGCCATAAAATTGTGTTGAAAAATGTAGATGTCGGCATTAAATGACCCATAAATATATTGATATGCCGCTAAGCAACATCAGCCAACCAAATAGTATAAACATGTAATGTTCATGAGTGTTTTTAGTTAAAAGAAATGCTCATATTTAAAAAAAAAAAGTCATAAAATATGTCCAACACAACGAATAATGGAGATTAAATGGTTAGTGTGGTTAAAACTAAACGTTTTCAATATCATCGAACGACTGGCGCTGTACAGTCTTTCTGGTAAACAAAATATTAACCATCAATTGTAAGAAAATATAATGTATAGTCGTCAACAGAAATAACCTAAGCCGCAGAGCTAAAAATTATGATGACAAAATCAAGAGGCATGGCACGTGGAAATAAAAAAAAATCTACCCTGGTAGATGAAATAAAGGGTTCGATTCGAAATTCCAATCATCTGAAGAAGGGCGGAGCGTACAACGACCAAAAGGTTGTGAATATGTCAATGACGATGAGGATAACAGTTCGAAAAATGTAAATAATGCAAGTAATCATTACACCTCATCTCAGAGATATAGACAGATCGTGAATAAGGCCGGAGCGTACAACGGCCGTATCGTTGTGAATATGGCAATGAAGATGAGGATAACAGTCCGAATAATATAAATAATGCCAGTAAAGATAATACCTCATCTCAGAGATATAGACATGCAAAATGAAGATATTACAGAAATTTAACTCTCGCATAATATTTTTTAGAACTAACTTTTATTCGTAAATACCTCTTATTTAAACAGGTTTTCATTCAGTCAAAATAGGAAGCCTGAATATCTATACATTTATGCGAACGAGTTACAAGTTTATGTATGCCTTTAGGATAAAACTGTAAAGGTTTGGACGCCAATAAATCTTTGCATGCAGTTTCTCTATCTTCTCTGAAACGGAATGTGTTTTGGCTTAAAAGAAATTCTCAAGCTGCGTGAAAAGAGTTAGTCAGTGGTCTAAAAATCAGGGAAATATGGTGGATGCGTCAAAGTCTCGTACCCCAAGTCGGCGAACTTTTTTGCTGTCATCCTGGCAACATGTGGACTTCGTCGATTAACCCATGCCGTTCGTATTTTGTTTAACTCAATGTGCATTTCATCCAGTTTTTAGCAGTAAAAGTTTACTGCAGTGATGCTCTAGTTCGATTCCAGAAAGTTGTAATGGTTAACGACAATGACGGACCACAAAACAATTAGCATCATTTTCTGTTGGTGCAATTTCTGTTTTGAAAAGTGTTTGGTGATTGCTAGCGATCAAGCTATTGAGTCAATCGATTACGATTGTCATAAAAAGCCCATTTATGATCGCAAGTTACTATTCGATCAACAAGTGGACCATTCGAATATCGTAGATGCAGCATGCTGCGGGTAGTGGAAGGTGATTATTCTCAAGTGAGAGGGTAGGTGTTGCATGTTTGCTATGGGACCCTTCTCAGTTCTTGGGCCCCGGAACAAAATACCGGGTGGATCTCCTACTCACAGGCCCTGGAGTGCGGTATAAATACCGATATTTACATTTTACAATGGTCAGTTTTCAATCTGGAAGCACCAACTGACCGTTGAGTAAGTAATGTATATTCATGATATATATATATATATATATATATATATATATATATATATATATATATATATATATATATATATATATATATGAACAATACGCTAGATTTAGTTGTGTAACTCTACCGAGTGAAGATAGCTCTGGCTGACACCAAATTAGTTGTGTTTCAATCCTGGCTTGAGGCATTCGGAAGTCTAGTCACACTGAGGAGCTGTGATACAGCGAAACAGTACTGTCTGTGAATGACATAATATATATATATATATATATATATATATATATATATATATATATATATATATATATATAAAATGAAATCAACACTTAGAGGCGACAGGCTGTTTTATGCTATTCATAGACGCAAACGGCAGGCCACTAGTCTCTCTCTCTCTCTCTCTCTCTCTCTCTCTCTCTCTCTCTCTCTTTCTATATATATATATATATATATATATATATAAAAGTGAACATATGCAGCAAGTCTTTGAGTTTCACTGGGTTCATGTAGAACCCATTAACCAGTTTCCGTGAGATGATCCGATATTGTTAGTCCTGATTATGACGTTAAACTAAATCCGACAGCAAGGCCTCTGATCGGGAGGCTGGAAGTTTGGAGTAGCATGGAACCACCTCTTAATTGCTGATGTTTCCAGGTTTACCCTGACCTGGAGTGGTAGCACCTGTTAGGGCCCCAGCTATGGTCAAATAGTGACCCCCCAAAACACTATGAAAGTATAAAATATATTTTTATAGCAAAAATACCAGCAATACATTATAAAGATCCATTTATGATCGCAGGTCACTATTCGATCAAAAATCGATGATTCGAATTTAGCAAATGTGCAGTGGAAGAAACTTTGAAACGTCGATGTCTTTGACTCTCACAGAGTTCATATAGAACCTATGTATCGAGTTCCTTCACTTTACCAATTTTCTTGAAATACTGAGACATTTTCTCTGACGTGGGCTTTGTTCGATTATCTTTTTTCAAATATCGATTGTCTATTGCAGATGTAAGTCATCTAACACATTGATCATCAAGACGCGTATCCCACCGTGGAACTTCAAAAAGCCATGTAGTGCTGTCGGTGTATCCGTCACCGCATGTTCTATTAATGGAGACGGCATTTTTGACCCTGAGTGAACTCCTGCAATAAAATTAAGCGCATCTCTTTTCCCATCTATTTTCATTGTCTAGATGAGCAGAAAATAATGTTTTAAAGTAAATTCTGAAAGAGATCGATATGAAATTAACAAGGAATACACTTTAATCCTTAGAAATGACAATGACATCGACGTGCAGAGGGTGATCTCGAAGGTGACTGTGGAGCCCAATGCGGGAGCGGCAAAGACGTCCATAACGGGGACAAGTGAAGGAAACTTGCCTGGAGGTTTGGGTGCTTCTACTACTGTCTTCCGTCTTGCGCGAGCCTCCTTGATGCTCTCCCGTCGGTTTGCCTCAAATCTCTCTGTTGCAATTGCAGAGGGACGTCTCTCGCCTTCAAGACGGAAATCAGTGCCGTACTGTCGGGTCACAAGTGGATCCTTCACCCCATGCCCTGTTAATGCTGGCAGCAGTTTGAGAAGCATTATGACCAGGACTGAACTCATGTAAGTTAGTTGATTGATTTGATTTGTTTGTTTAACGGTACATCAACACCTTATGGGTCATTTAATGCCGAAATCTAATTTTCTCGGAGGCTTTGAAGTAATAAACATGCTATAAGTTATTCTGCTTTCACAATAGAATACATGGTAGATGATACTCTGCTTTTGTGCCTATACGTCATTCCTAGGGGTTGTGTTATGTCTGTTATATGTTGTAGTTTTGTTGAAGTTATATTTTGTAATACAGTTCGATTTCTTTAAGAAACTGTAGGATATTATATGGATTAATGTCATGAAAGAGTCCTTTCATATTCGTTGATTTTGTTTAGTGGCATATCAACATCTCGATGGGTTATTTAATGCCAAAAATCTAAATATTTGAACACAATATTATGGCTTTAACCAAATATATACTATAAATAGGTATTACTAGTAATTTTAGTATAAATCAGTATTCTTCATAATTTCCCTCTAAATATATATTCATTGTTAATTTTTAAAAAAATAAAAATGTATTTTTATACTTCTATAGTGTTTGGGAGTTTCACGTTTTGGCTATTGCTGGGAACAAAACATGTGCTACCCCCCCCCACCGGGGGGTCAGGGTGAACCTGGAAACAACGGCAATAAGATATAGTTCCACGCTCCTCAAAAGTTCCAATCTCCTTTTCTGAGGCCCTGCTGCATGGTGTAGTTTATCGTCATACCCAGGACTATACTTTGAATTAGTGATAGCTGCGCGAGCAATCAGTTACAGATCCGCAAACACATATACTCTCACACACACACACACACACATACATATATATATATATATATATATATATATATATATATATATATATATATATATATATATATATACATATATATATATTAAGACATTTTTATGTTTATAAATATAAATATATATATATATATATATATATATATATATATATATATTCCTGCTAAAGCATTATTTTTAATGGATACCCATATATCAGTAGATGCTCCATATTTTGGCCGGAATATTCGGGAATATGCGGCCACCGGCATATTTGTTGAATAGACGGAAATAAATACACTGTTTAATAAATAAATAAAACAGAGCATCTTTTCAAATATGGGCATCCGTTAAATATAACGATTAAGTAATAAATTGAAATACAGACATATACACCCCCCCGACATACACACACACACACACACACACACACATATATATATATATATATATATATATATATATATAGGCACATATTACTATATATATATATATGAACACACCCGCATAAATATATACACACACAGAGACACACATACAAACACACACACACACATACACACACACACACACACACACATATATATATATATATATATATATATATATATATATATATATATATATGGTTGCTACTTTGATGTCAATTGTAACGATGATGTCCTCTGATAGTCATACCCGATATCGTGATAGCAGCTTTTAGATATGTGCACATATACATGAGTATGCGTGCATATATATATATATATATATAGAGAGAGAGAGAGAGAGAGAGAGAGAGAGAGGAGGGAGAAAGACAGAGAGAGACATGCACATAAATACAGAGTCCGATGGGTAAATTGTATCCATTGTATATTTTTAATTTCGCATATACGCGTTGTTTGTTTTTACTTTTGTGGTCTTCGTATTATAATAGGGTCAGTTGGGCGCCGTCTGTGAGAAAAAGAGCACCATGACGCAATTCACTCTGCCAGAAATTTGAAAATGGCCTGCTGTACAAATGCCAAGCATACACTATATACTACTACTAATTAACAAGATTGCTTTAGAGCAACCAGACCTAACCAGCACCTTCCTCAGTACCATATCTGCCTGATCGCCATATGAATATCCTGCCTTCTCAGTTAACTCACTATTACACACTTTCAACGTTGAAGGCAGACTAGCCACAAATGTACACGAATGACAAATGTAACCTAGTCCGCAGTCGCGTCTACTATAAACTTTATTTGAATTTATTAACGAAGGATTTGCGGACATGTTTACATAGACGTTTGTCTTTGTTTTGGTGTGAGCACCCCACCCCCAAAGTTTGTGAAAGTATTTTGATACGCCCTGTAAATATGTATGTGTAGAATACTGATTTATATATGCGTGCATGCGTGTGTATGTTTCGGCGTACGTTTGTTAATGTGTGTGTGTTTAAAAGTATAGACATACATGTGTAAATAATGTTTTCATTGAAGTTCATCGATTTTTTGAATGCAGATAACCACGAGTTCTATAAATATGAAATATTTTCCAATCTTAAGAATGATACACTTTCATAATTAGGGCCCTTAAATGGATCCCTAATTGGCAAAGATCTCCATAAGCGGCAGGTGGTTCTTGCAGTGACCCAAACCCTGACCCTAAAATCCATTCCCAACAAGACCCCAACCCCTTAGAAGACCGACTTTAATTTACAGAACGGGTCCAAACATCGGTCACAAAAGGGGGAAGCAATGAATGGTATAAAAAAGAATTGGAAATAAAAAGAAAAATAAGGCAGAAAGAAGAAGAAGAAGAAGAAGAAGAAGAAGAAGAAGAAGAAGAAGAAGAAGAAGAAGAAGAAGAAGAAGAAGAAGAAGAAGTGATTGGGTAAGCCTGGAAACATGGGGGGTGTTGAGGTGGTTGCGAATTTGGAATGATGAGCTATAACCAATGCCAATGAGCTATACCTTTCTCGATGGGGGTCATGGATACTCATTAGCCTATTTTAATAATACCGTGGCCTCCCTTACCAGCTTTAACACTGCCCCGTGCCCTTCCAACTTTCCTACTTACCTCTCATATTGTCAATCGGCCCCACACAGCCCACAAACGGCTCAATCCCGACCAATGAGAGAGAGATGCATTCAACCCCTAGGGAACTTTCTCTAAAGTGAACCATACCTACTTCCGGACGGTTTTTCAAATTCAGTGGAAACGGGTCGTAAATTACGTCTTCCGGAACCTGGAGAGTGGTTCTTCATTGCCTTGTGTGGGGTTAGAAGGTAAAATGAAAGAGGGTGGGTCAGAGGGGAGACATAAATAGGGAGGGGGGATAGAGAAGGATTAGGAAGAATATCATGAATCTTCCATGTATTTAAAAAACAATCTCAATTTCCAGACACCCTCATATTTTTAGGCTTTCTTTTCCTTCATCTCTACTCTTTTCTCTCTTTCTTTTAGACTCTCTCACTCTTCTATCTCTCTCTCTCTCTATCTCTCTCTATCTCTCTCTCTCTCTCTCTCTATCAATACCACTTGTATCTCATTTATTTCATCTCTCTTCCCTGATTCCAATTCCCTTTTCTCTCTCTCTCTCTCTCTTCTCTAACTCACCCAAGTGAGAGAGTGAGTGTCACTCGCGCGTGTTCAGCCTATTGTCTCTCTCGTTTCATCTCTCTTCCCTTATGTCTATTTCCGGTTTCTATTATGCTGTCTTTCTCTCCACACCTTTTTGGTCGCTTTCTCTCTTTTTATCTCTCACCTCTCTCCCCCCTCTCTCTCTCTCTCTCTTTCTAACTCTCAGTCTTTCTCTACACACCTTTTTAGTCACTCTCTCTCTCTCTCACACACACACAAACACACACACACACACTCTCTCTCTCTCTCTCTCTCTCTCTCTCTCTCTCTCTCTCTATTCTCGTTCCTAATTATTATTTTCTGCCTCCTTAACTCTCTCACTCTCGTTCTTTCTCTATCTATCTATCTATCTGTCTGTCTGGCTGTCTGTCTATCTATCTATCTTTCACATGCCTTCTGTCAGGTTTCCTATATCTTCTTTTCCCTCTCTCTTTTTCTTACGTTTTTCATCGTTTTATCTCTCTCTGTCACTGTCTCTCTCTCTCTTACTCATTTTCATTTTGCTTTTCATCTTTCTTTTTTGTCTCTCTCTCTCCCCCCCCTCTCTCTCTCTCTCTAACGTTTGGTATCTCTCACATCATTTCTTTTTCTTATTTTTACTATTTCCTCAATTTCTCTCCTTTCTTTTCGTCATCCACGTTTAATTTAACTATATATCCTTTTCCTTTGTATCTCTCGTTCACTTTTCTTTGACGTTCACTTTCACTATCATTCTCTATCTATCTATCTATCTATCTATCTATCTATCTATCTATCTAAAGACAGATATTTTCCTCTTTACTTTTCAGTGATATTCACGCGGTTAAACACACTCTAACACAAAGCTACATGTCTGCAGCTCAATGTTAATCAAACTCACCTGAAAAGTTTTTGGCCTAATCAAGACGTTGTTGTAAATGAAAATCTTTGCCAGCCATTTGGGTGTCGTTTGAGCCTTAAATTATTCATTAGTAGTAATGGTCTTCTAAATAATTTTAAGAAGATCTGACAGATTTGGCAGACAGTTTCACTATGCGTTCCAAAACAAAGTAAAACCATATATATATATATATATATATATATATATATATATATATATATATATATATATATACACACACACACACACATATATATATATACACACACACACACACACACACATATATATATATATAACAAATTTTGTATAAATAAGGAAATTGAACCTAGAATAGGCTACGCTAGAGGTAGTTTTTTCCAATACTGCCAATTGCTACAAAACCAAAACATTAATCTGAAAACTCGAGTCATGTTCTTGATCGATCGAGACTTTCATCTGGATGTAATGTATGGCACCAAACCGGTTCAGAAAAAATCTAAACTGTCATCTGTATACAGCCACGGTCTAGGATCAATGGTTAAATTGGCTTTAAGCGAATGAACCATGGGGGTCTTGGTGAAGACCATCATTCTCCTAAATCTTGTGGCGCTACAGAATTGCAAAGAACAGAAATCACATCACTTAAAGACTACTAGACTAAAAGCGGTAACAACTAAAATGGATAGCACATTTAACCCGAAGAAAAAAACATTTTGAAGCTTGTAGACAAACTTCAAAATTGGTAAGATTAGTAAACTAATACAAAAAGAATTTAAGTGCCTAAATTTGAAAGTTACTATTAATACAAAATTAAAATAGGTAACTTTCTCGATATAATGAATAATATATACTTAATGAATAATATATACCAACCTTATAAAAAAACTAATACCGATCCTTTATATATCCACCCAAAGTCAAATCATTCCCCATCTATAATAAGGCATGTACCTTCATCCATTGAAAAATGAATAAGTATAAATTCTGCTAGTGAAAAAATATTCTATGAACACAGAAATTTGTATAATAAAGCTTTAAAGACTAGTGGTTATAAATACCCTGACATTAACTATATAAAAAATGATAATAAAAACGAGAGAAGAAACAGAAAAATCATTTGATACCCCCCCCATTCAACCAAATTGTTAGTAGTAAGTTAGGACATAAATTTCTTGCTTCAATTGAAAAACATTTTCCTAGAAATAATACACTTAGCAAAATTTTTAATAAATATACCCTAAAATTAAGTTATAAATGTACTGAAAATTTAGAAAAAATTATAAAAAACATAAAAATAAAATTTTAAATAAATACTTAAGCCAGAATCAAAAAACATAG
>OZ038506.1:1625000-1647500 GCA_964036315.1 Acanthosepion esculentum
GTGAAAGACGAGAAGTAGTAAGTATGGAAAGCCGTTGGTATAAATCAATGGCTTCTGCTATAGATTATAGGCATTTAAGAATGTTTGTGGAAATTTCCTAGTTTATTTTGTTCAGGTTAGATTTCAACTGTTTTATGTATATAGCTTCAATAATTTTTAATTTTTGTTTATTGTTTTCATGTTTAAGTATAGTTGTGTTGTCAACAAGGACTTTCCGGAATTGTGTACGCGGCCAGGCATGTTGTTTTAAATATATTTTAATATATATACACACACACACACACACACACACACACATATATATATATATATATATATATATATATATATGTATGTGTGTGTGTGTGTGTGTGTGTGTGTGTGTGTGTGTGTGTGTGTGTGTGTGTGTGTGTGTGTTAGTTAGGGTTAGTGTGTGTGTGTGTGTGTGTCTAACATTCGTCCTAGCTTTGAATATTTATGCTACATATGTTCTGGTGCCTATGCTCCATATTTAGAGTATTTTGATAAAATCCAAAGAAAAATCTGCAATATTATTGGTTCTGGCCTGTCATCTCGCCTTCAGTTACATGGCAATTAATATGATTAACTTACCTTAATTATTTTATCGCCCCTCCTGAATAAATTGGACATATATGAAGTAGTTAGGACTTCATAGGCATTCTGAGGTATTATGAAGATTGTCGTAAGAATGCTAAGTAATAATGTGTTGTTTTAGTTTAAGGAATGCATTTAGTTCAGTAATTGTGGCTAACTAAGTTTAAGACGAGACAGATTGAAGATCCGCCTCCCCCGATTTCTCCTTTTGGCCTTGTGCCACATTTTTGTATTTTCAAAATAAATATTGCTTACCTCTATGGTACTTAGACTTTATGGATTTAATCGCAGTACTAAATTGGCGCCAGGGTCTTGACATTTGACAATTGAAATGTCAAGATGGAACCGTAAGTTCTATGCTAACAGTTTCTTCTTTTCGCAACTCGTTGACGCCTTCTTGCTTCCCAGTGAAATTTCCAGTTAAACAATTTTAATGCAATGTCAATTGTTATTTACTGTCTTCTTAATTCTTTTTCTCATATTCGTCTCTCTTCTTGACAGTGTTTATATTCTCATTAACGCCTTGTATCTTTATTGTCTTGCTTGGGACGAAATGATTAATATATATATTCATATATGTGTAAATATTCTCAGACAGAGAGTGTCTGTAGAAGAGACAAAATGAATAAAAAGATACAAGACGAAAAACTATACTTAAGCGACGCGTTTCTTCCTCTGGGGTAATTTATCAAAGTAAATAAAGTCTCTCAGGGGACGAAACGCGCTGGCTAACTATATTTTTCCTCTCCTCCCTTTTATTCAGATAGATAGATAGATAGATAGATAGATAGATAGAAACAGATAGATAGATAGATAGATAGATAGATAGATAGATAGATAGATAGATAGATAGATAGATAGATAGAATCAGACTGAGGATAGATAGATAGATAGATAGATAGATAGATAGATAGATAGATAGATAGATAGATAGATAGATAGGAAAAGGACTGAGATAGATAGATAGATAGATAGATAGATAGATAGATAGATAGATAGATAGATAGATAGATAGATAGATAGGATCAGACTGAGGATATATATATATATATATATATATATATAGATAGATAGATAGATAGATAGATAGATAGATAGATAGATAGATAGATAGATAGTATCTATCTCGTGCTTAAAGTGCAATGTTTTCAAGAAAATAACCTTTATTACTGTTCCATAATTTGATTTCTCTTTGAAAGTCATTCAATGTCCTCCTCTACTCGGTCTCATCAAGACCCTCGTAAAACTGTCAGAGTTATGTTTATACAATGGGTCAAATTTCGGTTAAGCTGAACATTACACATCTGTCAACTCCACTATCAAATCTAAGGCTGACAATGCTTGACGTAAGGGCGTGGGGATTATTCAAAGATTAAGAAAAAAAAACAGTTTTAAGCGTTTTTATGCAACGGTTTTTAGATGAACGTTCAAGTGATCAGCTAATATTTATTTTCCAAAATCGGCTTTATCCCAAAATAGCTAAACAAAATAGCTTCTGCTCTATGCCATGTCCTCTCTGGACGTGGACAATCATGATTCTCGGCAACTGTCTATCATTATCTGCATTTGCCGTTGTTCTGCCATCCATTCTATCTCTCCCAAATTGTTTGCCTTGAATATATATCATATGTGTTAAATTTACCATGATGTGTGGGTGGTGTATGGATAGGACTCAGATCGGGAAATCGAAGAACAGGTTTCAAATTCCAGTCGAGGTCGTTATATAACGAAATAATAACCTTGGAAAACATGAATCCATCTCTTCCCCCTGCTACGGGTTAAATAGTAAAACTGTGGTTGATAACGAGTCTAGTAGAAGAAAAACACTGACTTTTAATCCGGTCGGGCGTGCGTCTAGCTACTCCATCCTTTAAAAAACCTACTATTTGTCAACGTGTCCGAATAGTTAGAAGTTTTGCTTTCTGATCATTAAACACGTGTTCTAATCTCACCATAGGCGATTTTCTTTTTTTTTTATCGAGAGAATTTTTTGATGTTATCGACAGAGTTAGGTCGTACCTTTGTAACGAGCCTGAAAGCCCTACCCTCGAGTTGACACAAGCCTTGTGATTTAAAATGAGTCGACGGAACCCCATCGTAAGTTATCGATGGCAAAGTGTTCGGGTGAACTGGCCTTGTTGCAGAAATTGATCACGCCAAACTATGTGCGCTCTCCCAGAAATTGCAACTAAAATCAGCTCAGCATAATCACGATATTAAATACAGATATGCTCCGTGGATTGAGCAGGGGTCTGTAATAGAGTTTGGCTAAGTGCTCTGGCAGACGAGTGTGCTCAGAAGCAAGACGTAGCGGGCCATATATATTTATCATTTTGATCTCATTATAGACTGTCGAGCTGTCTACCTAATAAACAAATTTTCAATATCAAGTCCTTCATTGATTCTATGCATGATGATAATTAAGACATCAGCAGTGGACCTACAGAGACGAAAACTATATTGTTTGTCGCTGAGTGGGTTGGGGATTGTTTTACTTGCGGTATTCAGCAACTGTCTTGTTGATGAAATCTTCAAAAGTTTTACTGATGCTACTAAGGAGGCTGTTTTGACCATATTGTGACAGGTACGAGGACCCACCCGCAAAACTTTACACAGCGCATGTACCAGACACCTCCTATTGTCTTTTGAAACCCTTCTTTATCAGGTAGCGTTTAAACAGATTTGCTAAGATTGGACATAGTCCTGGGATTTTATTCGGGCCAGTAGCCTTCGTAGATTCATTATCGCAGTATTCTTCTGTCCCTCTTTTCCTTCAGTATATACCTGTGGGTGTCAAATTCTCCAAGTATTCTTTCCTCGTTTTATGTCACAGAAATGTCAACTGCCTTTTTATTACCGTTGTCATTAAAAGTTTCTCGCTGCTTATATATTCCGCCCATCGTATTCTCAGTATAATTCTGTAAAACCACATTTCTTTTGTCTCAAGTCACTTCATCAGTATGGAGATGGACCAGCATTTACAGCATTATTGTAGGATTGATATTGCACGTCTTTCTTTATTTCAAGGGATTTTTGTGGTTCCTTAATAAGTTGTTTACCTTCTGTAAGACATCTTTCGTCAATGACATTTTTCCTTATCTGTTAAGAAAATACCTGCATTGTTAAATTTCCCTCCTTGCTTAAATTTAACACCTTCTTCTCCCTATACTTTACTACTTTCTGTGCGTCCTGGGTAAGACGATAGACAACTACATCCGCGTCCTGGGTAAGACGATAAACAAGTACATCCGCGTCCTGGGTAAGACGATAAACTATATCCAATATCAAGGCTTCTGATCACGAGGTTTTGAGAAGCAGCGTGATACCACCTCTTATTTTCTGATGTTACCATGTACACCTTGACTCCGGGTGGTAGCACCAGTTAGGGTACCAGCTATGGGCAGATAGTTAACCAGCGAACTGGAGTCAAAGCATTAGGAAAGTGTAAAAATAGGTTTTAATACAAGCAATCCATTTTGGTAAAAAAAAATTATTACCAGCAAGACATTATTAGCAATCCAATTTTGCAAAAAGCAAAATTATTACCAGCAATAAAAATCTTGGCGGCATTATATAAACCATTTATATGCCGTAAAACAAACCAAACCAAACTACTTTCTGTCGGAGGTCCAGCAGTTTTCATTATGTGTTAGCCATCAACACAATGTCACAATAGCATATCCGATTATGCAAAAATTCTTATTCTTATTCTTCTGTAAAATGTTATTCAGAATCACTCAAGCGTGAATCTTATTTGTTTCAAATAACATTCAGAGATAATTAAACTGAAACAAGAAAGTATAGGAAACATAAGGTCATAATAATTTTATTTTTTTATCGATATTCTTCGAGTGACTTACGATACTTAATTATTCAATGTTTCCTCTTATCCATTTTAGCTTAAGCATTATTTGTCCACTGAGTCCATGTTCTGCCACGGTAGAGTAATTGTCAGCGGCTAGGATTGGGGAATTACAGTCCCGTTCATAAAATTCCTTTACGTGGGAAATCTCTAAATCCATATTTTCTCTCCTAAACTATGGGTAAAATCGAGAATGAAACTCCAAAGAAAACCCTGAAATTAAAACCACCTGCTGCTTTGCTCTGCTCTTTAGGCAAAGAGGAGTGACGGGGTAACCTCACCATCCACGGTGGAAAAGGAACCGTGGCAGGCAATTTGGAATATTCTGCCATGACTTGGGTGACAATCAGTCTGGGAGAAGGAAACACTGAAGTCAAAATTACTGCTGCCTTGTAAGTCATGTCTCTTGAAAGTCATCATAAACCACAACTGGACAACAATTTGTTAACTAAATAAAAAGAATGAATGGAGCAAATAAAATGTGGACGGTATTTACATTCCATTACATGCTAATACTCTGGGAAAGGTATGAATTTCTTCCCACAAGCTATAGGTCAAATACCGGGACGGATTGGTTACATTCATTTACTTGCTAATACTCCGGGAAAGGTATGAATCTTTTCCCACTATCTACAGGGAAAATAGCGGGACGGACTGGTTACATTCACTTACATGCTAATACTCTGGGAAAGGTATGAATCTTTTCCCACTATCTACAGGGAAAATAGCGGGACGGACTGGTTACATTCACTTACATGCTAATACTCTGGGAAAGGTATGAATCTTTTCCCACTATCTACAGGGAAAATAGCGGGACGGACTGGTTACATTCACTTACATGCTAATACTCTGGGAAAGGTATGAATCTTTTCCCACTATCTACAGGGAAAATAGCGGGACGGACTGGTTACATTCACTTACATGCTAATACTCTGGGAAAGGTATGATCTGTTCCCACTATCTACAGGGAAAATAGCGGGACGGACTGGTTACATTCACTTACATGCTAATACTCTGGGAAAGGTATGAATCTTTTCCCACTATCTACAGGGAAAATAGCGGGACGGACTGGTTACATTCACTTACATGCTAATACTCTGGGAAAGGTATGAATCTTTTCCCACTATCTACAGGGAAAATAGCGGGACGGACTGGTTACATTCACTTACATGCTAATACTCTGGGAAAGGTATGAATCTTTTCCCACTATCTACAGGGAAAATAGCGGGACGGACTGGTTACATTCACTTACATGCTAATACTCTGGGAAAGGTATGAATCTTTTCCCACTATCTACAGGGAAAATAGCGGGACGGACTGGTTACATTCACTTACATGCTAATACTCTGGGAAAGGTATGATCTGTTCCCACTATCTACAGGGAAAATAGCGGGACGGACTGGTTACATTCACTTACATGCTAATACTCTGGGAAAGGTATGAATCTTTTCCCACTATCTACAGGGAAAATAGCGGGACGGACTGGTTACATTCACTTACATGCTAATACTCTGGGAAAGGTATGAATCTTTTCCCACTATCTACAGGGAAAATAGCGGGACGGACTGGTTACATTCACTTACATGCTAATACTCTGGGAAAGGTATGAATCTTTTCCCACTATCTACAGGGAAAATAGCGGGACGGACTGGTTACATTCACTTACATGCTAATACTCTGGGAAAGGTATGATCTGTTCCCACTATCTACAGGGAAAATAGCGGGACGGACTGGTTACATTCACTTACATGCTAATACTCTGGGAAAGGTATGAATCTTTTCCCACTATCTACAGGGAAAATAGCGGGACGGACTGGTTACATTCACTTACATGCTAATACTCTGGGAAAGGTATGAATCTTTTCCCACTATCTACAGGGAAAATAGCGGGACGGACTGGTTACATTCACTTACATGCTAATACTCTGGGAAAGGTATGAATCTTTTCCCACTATCTACAGGGAAAATAGCGGGACGGACTGGTTACATTCACTTACATGCTAATACTCTGGGAAAGGTATGAATCTTTTCCCACTATCTACAGGGAAAATAGCGGGACGGACTGGTTACATTCACTTACATGCTAATACTCTGGGAAAGGTATGAATCTTTTCCCACTATCTACAGGGAAAATAGCGGGACGGACTGGTTACATTCACTTACATGCTAATACTCTGGGAAAGGTATGAATCTTTTCCCACTATCTACAGGGAAAATAGCGGGACGGACTGGTTACATTCACTTACATGCTAATACTCTGGGAAAGGTATGAATCTTTTCCCACTATCTACAGGGAAAATAGCGGGACGGACTGGTTACATTCACTTACATGCTAATACTCTGGGAAAGGTATGAATCTTTTCCCACTATCTACAGGGAAAATAGCGGGACGGACTGGTTACATTCACTTACATGCTAATACTCTGGGAAAGGTATGATCTGTTCCCACTATCTACAGGGAAAATAGCGGGACGGACTGGTTACATTCACTTACATGCTAATACTCTGGGAAAGGTATGAATCTTTTCCCACTATCTACAGGGAAAATAGCGGGACGGACTGGTTACATTCACTTACATGCTAATACTCTGGGAAAGGTATGAATCTTTTCCCACTATCTACAGGGAAAATAGCGGGACGGACTGGTTACATTCACTTACATGCTAATACTCTGGGAAAGGTATGAATCTTTTCCCACTATCTACAGGGAAAATAGCGGGACGGACTGGTTACATTCACTTACATGCTAATACTCTGGGAAAGGTATGAATCTTTTCCCACTATCTACAGGGAAAATAGCGGGACGGACTGGTTACATTCACTTACATGCTAATACTCTGGGAAAGGTATGATCTGTTCCCACTATCTACAGGGAAAATAGCGGGACGGACTGGTTACATTCACTTACATGCTAATACTCTGGGAAAGGTATGAATCTTTTCCCACTATCTACAGGGAAAATAGCGGGACGGACTGGTTACATTCACTTACATGCTAATACTCTGGGAAAGGTATGAATCTTTTCCCACTATCTACAGGGAAAATAGCGGGACGGACTGGTTACATTCACTTACATGCTAATACTCTGGGAAAGGTATGAATCTTTGCCCACTATCTACAGGGAAAATAGCGGGACGGACTGGTTACATTCACTTACATGCTAATACTCTGGGAAAGGTATGATCTGTTCCCACTATCTACAGGGAAAATAGCGGGACGGACTGGTTACATTCACTTACATGCTAATACTCTGGGAAAGGTATGAATCTTTTCCCACTATCTACAGGGAAAATAGCGGGACGGACTGGTTACATTCACTTACATGCTAATACTCTGGGAAAGGTATGAATCTTTTCCCACTATCTACAGGGAAAATAGCGGGACGGACTGGTTACATTCACTTACATGCTAATACTCTGGGAAAGGTATGAATCTTTTCCCACTATCTACAGGGAAAATAGCGGGACGGACTGGTTACATTCACTTACATGCTAATACTCTGGGAAAGGTATGATCTGTTCCCACTATCTACAGGGAAAATAGCGGGACGGACTGGTTACATTCACTTACATGCTAATACTCTGGGAAAGGTATGAATCTTTTCCCACTATCTACAGGGAAAATAGCGGGACGGACTGGTTACATTCACTTACATGCTAATACTCTGGGAAAGGTATGAATCTTTTCCCACTATCTACAGGGAAAATAGCGGGACGGACTGGTTACATTCACTTACATGCTAATACTCTGGGAAAGGTATGAATCTTTTCCCACTATCTACAGGGAAAATAGCGGGACGGACTGGTTACATTCACTTACATGCTAATACTCTGGGAAAGGTATGAATCTTTTCCCACTATCTACAGGGAAAATAGCGGGACGGACTGGTTACATTCACTTACATGCTAATACTCTGGGAAAGGTATGAATCTTTTCCCACTATCTACAGGGAAAATAGCGGGACGGACTGGTTACATTCACTTACATGCTAATACTCTGGGAAAGGTATGAATCTTTTCCCACTATCTACAGGGAAAATAGCGGGACGGACTGGTTACATTCACTTACATGCTAATACTCTGGGAAAGGTATGAATCTTTTCCCACTATCTACAGGGAAAATAGCGGGACGGACTGGTTACATTCACTTACATGCTAATACTCTGGGAAAGGTATGAATCTTTTCCCACTATCTACAGGGAAAATAGCGGGACGGACTGGTTACATTCACTTACATGCTAATACTCTGGGAAAGGTATGAATCTTTTCCCACTATCTACAGGGAAAATAGCGGGACGGACTGGTTACATTCACTTACATGCTAATACTCTGGGAAAGGTATGAATCTTTTCCCACTATCTACAGGGAAAATAGCGGGACGGACTGGTTACATTCACTTACATGCTAATACTCTGGGAAAGGTATGAATCTTTTCCCACTATCTACAGGGAAAATAGCGGGACGGACTGGTTACATTCACTTACATGCTAATACTCTGGGAAAGGTATGATCTGTTCCCACTATCTACAGGGAAAATAGCGGGACGGACTGGTTACATTCACTTACATGCTAATACTCTGGGAAAGGTATGAATCTTTTCCCACTATCTACAGGGAAAATAGCGGGACGGACTGGTTACATTCACTTACATGCTAATACTCTGGGAAAGGTATGAATCTTTTCCCACTATCTACAGGGAAAATAGCGGGACGGACTGGTTACATTCACTTACATGCTAATACTCTGGGAAAGGTATGAATCTTTTCCCACTATCTACAGGGAAAATAACGGGACGGACTGGTTACATTCACTTACATGCTAATACTCTGGGAAAGGTATGAATCTTTTCCCACCAGCTATAGGTAACATAGCTGGTCCCACTAGTTACATTCACTTATATGCTAATACTCTGGGAAAGGTATGATCTGTTCCCAGCAGCTCTAGGTAAAATAGCTGGACGGATTGGTTACATTCATTTACATATTAATACTCTGGGAAATATATGAATCTTTTCCCACCAGCTATAGGTCAAATAGCGTGACATTCACTTACATGATAATAATCTGGGAAAGCTCTGAATCTCTTCCCACCAGATTTAGGTAAAATTGAGGGACATACTTGTTACATAGTCTTGGGTGGCAACCAGTCTCAGTAGAAGGAAACTAGTTCAAAGCACTTAATGCCTTACAGAATAGGGTAACTTCAGAAACAAATACATCTCTCAGAGGAGCGATGTTAGAACTTCAACATCACCAGTGAAAAAAGAATCGGCAAGCCATTGTACTATTCCGCCTTGAATGTCACCATGCTTTGGAGAGAAAACATGGTGGAAATCATCTCTGAATCAAATCGGATCACACTACTCTGAAAGTGCGCATACATACTGATGAGTACCGCTTGTGATACCAAATTCCGCCTGAAACTTCTGCTTCGTTTGACGGAACCGTCTCAACTAATCGCCAGTGAATGCCGTAACAGGTATAGTTATCTCAGCTCGGGATGTTTTCAAACTCATCAAAAGCCTAGACTCTACGAAGGGCTACTGGCCCGGATAAAATCCCCGTAGTTGTTTCAATAACCTCGACCCTGAACTATCTCCAATATTCGCAATGCTTTTTTACAGCCTTCTGAAGAAGAAATATTTTATATACCCATAGAAGGTGTGTCTAGTCTATGCCCTGTAAACAAGAATATAGATGACCCCCCATCCCCAATCACAATATCGCCCCCTTAGTATCATCAAGAAACATTCTCCCCTTTAGCTATGGGTAAAATAACAGGAGAGATTGTGTCCTATAGCAACCAGTCTAGGAAAAGGAAACTGTATCCAGACCGGATTGTACTACCCTGAAAGTGAGTATCCATGCGGTTGGGGGCAGCGTTTGTATCCAAATTCAGACTGAAACTCTTAATATGGATTTTCACGTCCGAATGATTACGACTTCTACTTCGCTTGGTTGGCTTTCGTTCATATGAGGCGGGGTTCGTTTGACGGAGCCTGCTCAACCGATCGGTTGAATGCCACAACAGGTGCAGGGGTTTAGGTATCCATTTACGCCCATGTTCGTTAACTAAGGTTATTTGCTCTTTCCATTTGCCTCACCTGCCTTCAATATGTCCCCCCTTGTGTGCGTGACATTTACCAAGACCTTTTACACCTTAAATGTCCCAGAAATTTCGACTTAAATTTTCCGTTTTACTTAAAAGATTTGTCGCTTCTTACATGTTCCTCTTATGCTAATCTCAGGGTCCTTATATAAGACCACTGTTCGGACTGTTGCCTTCATCTTTGCTGTCATATTCATGACGTTTCGGCCGTTGTACGCTCCAAACTTCTTCACTTTGGGTCCTGTCACTGGATCAAACCAATGCCTTTATCCATTGTGCCATGTGTCCTTGAGGTTCAGGCAGTGGAGAACTTTCAGAGGGGAATTAACAGGAGATAACTGATAACTGACATCCATTAAACATGGCACGTGGAACTAGAACAGTCTACCCCAGTGAACGAAGTAAAGGGTTTAGTTCGACATTCCAACCACCTGAAGAAGTCCGGAGCGTACAACGGCCGAAGCGTTGTAATAAATATGGCGACAAAGATATAGGACAATAGTCCGAATAATGTAAATAATGTAGATAACTGATTAATATTAAAATATACGAACTAGACGTGATAACACTAAATAAATAAGAACAATTTAACCCCTTAGATTAAATAAAGGGTTCAGTTTCAAATTATCAAGATCGATAAAAACAGCAAAAATGAAGATAACTGTTCGTGTGTAAATAATGTAATAATGATAATTCCTCATCCCGGAAATTCAGAAACAAATTTAAATTTGAACCATACTCTTTTATTTCTCTTTATTTTTCTTTTTTATTTATACTAGTGGCGAACCTGTGAAGCCCCAAGAGCTCTTCAGAGGTTGACTTTAGACTCGAAGATTGTATGGATCGGGGAAATATCCTCTGATATTAGTTGAAACTTCCTCCTTACAAATGGAATACAAAGAGAATGAAAATGAGTCGACCCAAGTCTGTCTGTTTCAAATCTCTTCTTAACCTTCTCTCTCTTTCTCTCTCTCTCTTTCTCTTTCTCATTCTCGTTCTTTCTCACATATTCTCACTCCTATCGATTCACACTCTGTCTCTGATTCTCCTCTTGTTCTTTGCTCGCTCAATTCTAGAATCACACTCAGCCCTTGTCTCTAATTTTACTATTCTTGTTCTCTCTCTCTCTCTCTCTCTCTCTCTCTCTCTCTCACACACACACACACACACACACACGCGCACGCACACACAAGCATACAAACCAGTCTCCCTCTCTCTCAAAATAGATCTCTCTTTGCACGTTTATCCGCTCATTATTCTTGCTAATTCTCCGTCAGTTAGTCTTTAAGTCTCTAATTTTTTCACCCCCTCTCTCTCTCTTTTATCAAATGTTTCATCTGTCTTTCTTTCTTTCTTTCTTTCTTTCTTTCTTTATTTATTTATTTATTATATCTATCTATCTATCTATCTATCTATCTATCTATCTCAGTCTGTTCATATCTATCTATCTATCTATCTCAGTCTGTTCATATCTATCTATCTATCTATCTATCTATCTATCTATCTCAGTCTGTTCATATCTATCAATCTAACTATCTCAGTCTGTTCATATCTATCTATTTATCTATCTCAGTCTGTTCATATCTATCTATCTATCTCAGTCTGTTCATATCTATCTATCTATCTATCTATCTATCTATCTATCTATCTATCTATCTCAGTCTGTTCATATCTATCTATCTATCTCAGTCTGTTCATATCTATCTAACTATCTCAGTCTGTTCATATCTATCTATCTATCTATCTCAGTCTGTTCATATCTATCTATCTATATATATATATATATATATATATATATATATATATATAATATATATCTCAGTCTGTTCATATCTATCTATCTATCTCAGTCTGTTCATATCTATCTATCTATCTATCTCAGTCTGTTCATATCTATCTATCTATTCAATCAATATCACACTCTCTCTATATATATATATGTGTGTGTGTGTTGTTTGTTCATATCCATCTATCTATCTCTCTCTATATATATCCATCTATTCAATTGTATCAATATCTGTCTATCTATCTATCTATCTCAGTCTATTCCTATCTGTATATCTATTCAATTCTATCCATATCTATTTTAGTCGGTTCATATCTATCTATCTATCTATCTATCTATCTATCTCAGTCTATTAATATTTAACTATCTATCCGCCTTGGTCATAAATGGGTACAAATTAGTATTTCTTTTTTTATTTATCGTACTCCAGGCTTTAAAGAAATATCTTATTTTTAGAAAAGTTCTTTTTTTTTTATTGCATCAAGATTGAACTTAAGAGCTGAACACACATTGTTATTCGCTGTTTTCTGATTCCACGTATTTTGATTCCTAAAAAACCCCACCACCACCCCCGCCAACACCGCCTTTACCCACACCCCACCCCCACCCCCGTTACTTCTCATTCGCTTCGAAAGAGAAGATTTGCATTCTCCAGCTATATTCTTTAAACATGGCCAGACAAGAATGTTCGCTTGCGATTCGCTCCACAGAAATATATCCAGGTTGCTTCATTTTTTTTCTACGTGAAGGAATTCGATATACGCAAATACGCACAATTATATATATATATATATATATATATATATATATATATATATATATATATATATATATATATATATATATATATATATAAATGATAGATACATAGATAGATAGATAGATAGATAGATAGATAGATAGATAGATTGGTAGGTGCGTGTGCGTACTTTCGTCGTTTTTTATGTAAAAAGGAGGAGAGATGAAATGTGTCTGAAGGAGACTGTATAGCGCCAATCTCCCAATCGTAGAGGATTTGGCTATTATGAATGTCAACATTGACAGTTCTGGCTTTTTACCATTTTAACTCGCTACCTCCACAGATTCACTAAAATTTGAGTATAGAAGATGAAAAAATTGCAGCAAACTTGATATAAAGAAAGTTTTATCATCAAAAGCTTTTTGTTATTATTAAGAGGAAAGACGGAAGGATGTTTTAATTATTAAATTATATATTTTAATCCTTTCTAGAACGTTCGAAATGTTTGTTAAAAATATTGTTTTTACCACGGCAGGGGACTAAATAAATTAGGATAGGAAATTTTAGCATCTTTACTTTGCGGTGAAAATGGCATTCATTTGGAAAATCTTGCAAAAATCAATTAATTGCCGGATTTTAATGAAAATTTCAGGCCTTATTCATAAATGAATGACATAATTTTAGAATTGTTTCTTTTATAGAAAGACAAGGTAAACACATTATTTATTTCATATCTGTTACAACAACCCCCTATTTAATTTATGAAATTTCTAGAAATTAATTTTTGTACTTCTTAATGTTTATATTACTTATACGCAGAATTTCTTGTAGAATTTAAATCAATATTTTTATTTATTTATTTATTTTTAGTAAAATAAGATGCACAATTTCTGAAAAATCTGCTCTGAACCCTGAAATAAAAAATGCAATAAAAGTAAGATATTATTTAATTAGAAAAGCTTTTATAAATAAGATTTATAAAATTATGGACACTATTGACTTAAGAAAAAAATATTTTCGATAACTAATAAATTTTACAAGAATTGTTTCCTCTTTTAAATTTTAATTAGAATTATTTATAACACGTTAAATCTTCAAAATTTCTATATTAGTGATTTTCCAAGCGTAGATTACATGTGGCACAAGACCAAAGGTATGTGGCACCCAGGATAGGGACGCCCTACACTCGGGCTTCTGCTACATTTAAGCTACGCTTGGAAAATCACTAAAACTTTTGTATTAATATGTAACGGTTATGTCATATTGATATTAAATAAAAACTATATTTACTAATTATAAATGGAAAAGATTATTAAAATTTAGCTACCACCAATATTTTGTGTGTGTCTGTGTGTGTATACATACATATATATATATATATATATATATATATATATATATATATATATATATATATATATATATATATATATATATATATATATATATATATATATATACAGGGGTTGGACAAAATAATTGGAACAGGTGCAAATTCCACTCCTATATTTCAAAGATTATATTAAGAATTTTAACTAAAACTTCATAATTGCAGGTTATATCTATTGTAAATACGTTTATTTATCTAATTTACTGTCTTTGTCTTATTTATTTTTAGAATTTAATAAAATTTAAGCTAAATGCGTGACCTCTCTGAGTTCGAAAAAGGGCAAATTGTTGGAGCTCTCATGGCAGGAGCCTCGATCACTAAGGTTGCTGAAGTGTTTGGTTTTTCAAGAGACACCATATCAAGAACGACGACGCAATTCGAGAAACAGGACAAAACCTCGAGCCACCGTAGCAATTCGGGCCGGACTTGCAAACTTACTAACAGGGACATTAATGCCTGTCAAACGCGCACGAAATCAAGCACTATGGTTGGAAATATGTCTCTTAAAAATTTTCTGTTAAAAAAGTAAGTAATGTTTCTTTCAAATTACATTAAGTATACTTTAATCATTCTAAATTTCCTAAGATAACAAAAGAAAAAGGTGTAATTGAATTTTACATGATTTTTTAACTAACTAACTATGATCTTGTTTACAAACTCAGACAGAAAGGCCGATAAGTTCGATTTTACGAAATTTTTTTGACTCGAAAAAAACAAGATTTTTAAATAAAATTTTTAACATTTATAGGAAGGATTAAAAAATTTGAAAAAATATTCAGAAAATACTTTGGTCTTTCCACTTTAATAACAACATAAACATTTAAACGTTAAAAATGTTTTATCAATTTGGGGACCTTTTTTCGTCAAGGTATACCACTTTTTAGCGAAATATTGGACATCCCTAATTTTATTTCTACGTGTTTCATTGTTCTTTGTCGTTCATAACTGTTTAAATATTCTGTGTTCTTTTATTTGAATCTTTTCTGTGTTTATTGTAACTTCTCGTATTTATTTTTCATATTTATTTTTCTATTCGTTAGTTCTTGGTTATTTTAGTTTACGTGTTTCGTTCGTGTTTGGTCTGAATAGCGGCCATATTGTTTTTGTGAACTCGTTTGGCATTTTTCGTTTCGTATTTTTTGTTGTATTATTGTAAAAAAAGGATACTTTTTGTTTATTTGCTGTCTTAAATTCTTTTTTTTCTTCGCGTATTCGCATTTTGTAATTTGTAATTGTTAACTGTTTTATTGTTAGCGTATTTTGTCCCCTTGTGTACGTGTTTCTGTTTAACGTTTAAGTAACTTATTTTTGCGTGTTTAACTGTTTATTGTTCTGTCTCGTTAAATTTCTTTTGTTATTGTGATTTATTCGTGTATATCTTTCGTTTAAATTATACTTTTATTTGTTGTTTTCTGTTTTTTGTGAAAGAAAAAAAAGAAGTTTTTAAAAAATGTGCGCTAAGAGAACTGGGAAAAAAAAACTGTTTGGACCTAAAAAAAAAAAAAAAAAAAGAAAAATGACCCGCCGGATAAGGTTGCTGAAATGGAAACAAAAGATAACCAAAAAGTCGAAGACAAAAATAAGGTGTCTTCTAATGGTCAAAACTTAGAAGATAAATGCAAGAGTCCGGAAAAAGTATGGTGGCTTCAAATGGCCAAAACACTCTCACTGATTCCAGTGTTCCTGACCAGTCTTTGATGGCCGAAAGTGGACATTGTGCTGAAAATAAAACCAGCCAACAAACAAGAATATGGTGGCCGAAAGTGACCAAAATTTAACTGAACAGACTCCCAAAATTAATGACGTGGCCGGAGAGACGCCCTCATGCTGGAAATCCCCGCCCAAGTGCATGATCAACATGACGGAATTTATGGAGAAAACCAAGAGCTACGCACATCTGGTGACATCAGATGGGCTCTTGTCCAATCCCGTGGAACTACAGAAAGTTGAAAAACAAATTGTGTCAGTCTTTGTGGTGGACAAGCGCTCGCGCAAAATTTGTCGCTCCACAAAAGACACTGTTATTAAGGCTTTGACTTCTCTGGGCATCAAAGCTCAGAGAGTCATCAAAGGAAACATTTTTATGTGGGACGTACTTTTGCCCACGCCTGCCGACTGTGAAAGTGCAACGAAGAGGGAACTTATAACAAAGGACCTGATTCTGCGCACTGAATATGAAGGCAGGCGGAGGACCAACGTGGCAGTATATGAGGTTCCTCCTCAGATTGTCGGAGAGCACCTAGCGGCGTATCTGTCCCAGTTCGGGCAGATTCTTAGTGCTTCCTCGGACGATCTGACCGGGGGCTGGAGCTTCGGATAAATGATCGATGAAAATGCCTACCGCGCCATACCCAACTGTCTGACTGTAGAGGGCTAGAAGATGCCAATAATAGTTACCGGACGTAAACCGGCATGCTGGAAATGTGGAAAGCCTAGTCACCTTGCCCTTTCCTGCACAGAGAAGAAGGCCTCTGATGTTCTGGCCGCCGCTCAACCAAATCCCCCTTTGGTCGAGTCTGTTCGAACCGTCCCGCCTGTAGTGGGCATGCCAGGACCGGTGTGGAAAATCCCCCGATTGGGTCTAAATCTCAGCCCCCATTCCCCGAAAAGCCTTTGCCCGCTGCTAGTGCGGTTAGGGAGAAGGGAGAGGGGGAATGGCAGGTCGTTGGTAGGTCTAAAGGGAAGAATCAGGCAGCGGGACCTCGTTCCACACCAAAACCAACGAAAGGCACAAACAGACTCACTCCCTCAACCAGTGCCAAGGACGACTCTCCGGCCAGCTATTCTGAGAAGTTACGCCAGAAAATGATTCAATACGAACCATCATTTGAAAAGAAAGAAAAATTGCAGCAGCTAAAAGACGCCTTAAAAACCAATCGTAAGGAGTCCGGAAGGAAAACTACCATCTCTTTTTCGTCACCATCTTCTCCTGTTACTAAACAGTATCCCATGGTCCCACCCCCTGTAGTAAAATCTTTAAGCCAAGTTCCCTCCAATATGACCACACTCAAATAGACCAAATCATCTCCTAAAAAATCCACTCCAGTTTATTATCCCATGCATACACCAATTAATTCACCAAAAAAACAGGAACAGCAAAAACGTCAAAGAAGCCCATCATCTGATTCAACTGAGAAAAAAATTAAACCAATTTTCAACACAGGAGAAGATGTGTGCCGAGTCAAAAAAGAACATGAAACTAAAGCATTAATGCATAGAAAAAAATGAAGAATTTAAAAACCCTTCTTAATTTCAGGAAAATTAATAATCTTGACGTAGAAAACCCCAGAAACTTCCCTAAAGCTAAGAGTCCTCACAGTGGTGAGATCTGGTGTTGCCGGTCAGAATATTTGGGCTATGACGGCCGAAGCAAATGAAGCTTTCGGAATGTTCCCGCCGATGGCTTGCTTCGACGATGATAACGTCTAAAAATTACAACAGTTCTGTTCAGCGAGGTACCCGCTTTTTGTTCACCCCTCCCTATATAGAGCTCTTAACATTCCCCTTGGACATTGGCGGCCTGTCTCCTGATGGCACCATCAAAAGTGAGATGGGTACTGGCTCAATGGGAGAGGCCGTCGGTGTCCTGACCCCGGCCATGTTCAATGCAGGAGAGCAACCCTAATCGGTTTCATCATGGCTCTCTGGTTAGTAAGTGTGAATGCCCGAGGCCTGAGGTCGGAGTCTCGTAGGGTGAGGCTCTCTCGTGACCTTCAGCGTCTCGGCGTGAATATATGTTGTGTGCAAGTGACCCGTTTTTCTTCTCGCGACTATGAAGGCATTCTGTCTAGAGGTTTTCCCTCTATTCAGCATGTTTTGATGGACGCTTGAGGGGTGTCTCTTGGCTGGTGAGCAAGTCTTTGAAGGCTGCGTGTGTTCTTGTCTTCGCGGATCCGGCGGGCAGACTTTGCGGGCTAGATGTTACCATAAAGGCTCTTCGTCTCATTGGGGTTGTTGCGCCCAACGTCCATTCTGAGCGGCCTGCTTTGTTTCGGCAGATCGAGCCGTTTTTGACGCCATCGCAGCGGGTAGTTTTAGTGGGTGATTGGAATACCGTCCTTGATCCCGATATAGATCGTATAGGGCAAAAATCGGGTACTAACAACCGAGACGTGAAACCATTTCGGGACTTCATCGACAGGTTTGATCTTGTCGATAAGTACCGGAATGAACACCCTCGGGGGTGGGGGTAGTGTGGACTTGGACCAATAGTGCCGGCTCGGCTAGTTATCTAGACCGAGTCTTAGTTAGGAGAGTCGATGTAGGGCTCTTAGGGTGTCCAAGTTTTCAAGAGATAGTTTATTCGGATCATAGGCTTGTCCGGGTTCGTGTAAACTTAGATAAGCCTAAGGTTAGGATGGCTGGCTACTGGAAATTAAACTCATCATTATTTGGTGAACAAGATTTCCGGGACCAGCTGCTACTAATGATTCAAAGGGAACTGACGGAAGCGGCTGTGGGAAATGGCTGGTGGGATAATTTAAAATCCAAAATTCGAACATTTCCTGCTGCTTATAGTCGTCGGCTCAATCTAGATAGATTAGCGGCGCAAACGGCTTGTGAGCAAAAAGTTGATCGGGCGATTAAATTCCGTGATAGTGGGGACATAGCTTTAGCTAAGGCAGAGTTGGCCTCCTTGCTTATCAAGAAGGATCAAGCTCTGGTAGTTAGGGCTAGGTTAAAAGGAATGTCCTCTGAGGCTACGAATATGGCCGCTGAATTGCGGTCAGAGTAAGCTCGGAATGCATCTTAGCGACATATTGCATGCGTCACATTGCCGTATAGGCGGACCGTGACAACAAACGAGGGCATATGCGAGGCTTTTCGTGGCTACTTTCAGGAGCTTTTCACCAGGGAGCCCGGTCTGAGCCCTGCTCAGTTCGACGCCTATTTAGCTGTCTTTCCCTGCCTTGAGGCAGCTGAAGCGGCTAGGTGCGAGGGTCCCATTTCAGAGTCGGAAATGTGGGAAGCGATGAAACAGGTTGTCCTGGACAAATCTCCGGGACTGGATGGTCTTCCGTACGAAGTGTACTTGAGACAGTCGCCCGTTTTTGTTCCCTTGCTGGCACTGATTTTCGGCAACTGGATGAAGCAGGGGTCTATACCCCAACGCTTCACCAGGGGCCTGATCAAGTTGTAACGCAAGGATAAAAACGGAGGGGATAGGTAACTTTCGCCCTTTAACCATGTTAAACACAGAGTTAAAGATTTTGGCTAAGATCTTGGCCAACCGTTTACAGGTTGTCCTGTCTAGTCTGATTGGCTCGGAACAGACTTGTGCTGTGAAGGGTAGGACTATTCAGGACAACCTTCATATGGTACGCCTGATCATCGAGCAAGTCGAGAGTGAAGCCGCGCTGATCAATTTAGAGGCCTTCGATAGGGTTGACCATCGGTTTCTGGAGGCTGTTCTTTCGGCGGTCGGTTTCGGGCCGTACTTTTGCACCTGGATCCGACTTCTGTATGCGACACCCGGTCGCTGGAGGAGGAGAATGGGGTACGATCGGAGCCTTTCGTATTGTCTCGCTCCATTCGTCAAGGTTGTCCGCTTTCGTCTTTGCTTTACGTTCTTGCGTTGGAAACTTTCCTTCGCAAGTTAAAGGCGAATCCGGTCCTACGCGGAATTGCCCTGCCCGGTGCTACCACATCGGCCAGGTATTCTGCCTATGCTGACGACGTTTCGGCTCTTGTGTCGAGGAGAGCCGAGATTGACGAAGTCAGCAAGGAAATCAGTTGTTATGAGATAGTGACAGGGGCCAAGATCAACCGCGATAAGTCTGTTGGATTGCGGTTGGGTACGTGGAAGCGAGTTTCTCTTCCCGGACCTTTCCACTGGACGGATGGGCCGGTCAAGATTTTCAGCGTCTGGTTCGGTCCTGATCTCCGGTTGGAAATGAATTGGTCGGAGGTGCAAGAGAAGGCCGAGATCGCAATTAATTTGTGGTCTCGGAGGAATCTTTCCTTAAAGGGGAGGGAGGAAGCATGTGTTTCACACATCTACCCGATTCTCCTTTACCTACTCTCTGTGCTTCCACTTCCGTATAACACTTTGCTGGCGTTCGTGAGGCTCTTATTCTCTTTCTTGTGGAGAGGCAAGGACGCCAGAGTCACTCGGGAGATCTGTTGCCTTCATTCTTCTGAAGGCGGTCTGGGCATGCCAAGCATTGAGATTCGTCAACATATGCTTCGCATTGGCTTTCTAGATCGAATGTGTCGCGAACTGGATGGGGAGGGCGCCTTCTGGAAGGAAGACGTCCGTAAGAACTTCCCATCCCTGAGAAGAGTGCACTCGTGCGAGGAGGAGGCCCACCGTTTACCCGGAGCCGAATGCGCCTTCTATCGCGAATGTTGTATTGCTCTGAAGCTCCTCTTACGGGCGTCGGATAGCTTCTCCAACGTCCAGGCGTTGTCTCGTAGCGCATTATATCAAGTTTTAGTCAGGGGGTCTGTTCATGATGAGTTGATTGACGAGCTCGGACTTACGATACAGGAGGCTCACTCAATATGGCCTTGGGCGCCCGGGTTGAAATGTCTCAATAACGATGAGGCATCACTCACCTGGCTGGTGATTCGTGAGGCTCTCTGGGTTGCCAAAAGACTTTGTTCAGCTGGCTTGGAGAAATCTCCAAACTGCCGACGCTGTGGTGGGGAGGTCGAGACCCTGGGTCACGCCTTCTTTCAGTGCAGCCTGGTAGTGCCATTGTGCAATTTTGTTGAAGGCCTCATGGTCCGCATGCTGCAGGGAAAGTTCTTTGTCCTTGAAGCCTCTTCCATTTGTAGCAATGTGGCACCGCCGCTGACGAAGGCTGAACTATATGTGTTCCACTGCTTGATAGGTATTTTGAGAGTCGTGATTTGGACGACACGTCAGAAGGGATTCTATGGAGGCGAGAAGTTCACCTCTTCCCAACTGATCTTGTACTTTAAGCATCATCTTAAAGTCAAGATTAGGACGGAAAGGCGGCGGCTCACTTCATCAGAATTCAGCAAAAGGTGGGTGCATCTTGCGCGCATGTGTCGTGTGAAAAGAGCTGACCTTGAGTGCCATTTTGATGCCGGTTAGGCATCAGGATATTGCTCTTTCTGGGTTGAACTAGTGCAACCCATCCCAAAACTAAGCTAGTTTAGGTTTTATTTTTGATGTTTTAGTTTCTTTTTCCAGTTAACTTAGCTAGGGTTTGTATGCTCATATTGCCCCTTTTATTTCTGTCGCTATTTTTCTTTACGTTTAATTCCCCATCTCCTCCCTCGTTAGGTGGTTAGTGATGCCAGTCCGCAGGTAGGATGCGGGGCGACTTTCGTTTCGTGTGAGTGTTTTCGTATTTGTTGTTGTCTGAATGAGTGCGTGTCAGCGTGTGTGCTTGGGATGAATAAATGTTTTATAATATTATAGTCCCGCATTGATTTCGGCCAGTGAACTGGTATTTCTGTCACATTTAGTGATTGTGGGGGGTTTTATTACTAATATTATTTTTCTTTAGTTTCTTGTAAATATTTTGTATTCATATTGCAAATACTCATTGCGGTTAGTTTTTAGAATTGTTATCTTATTCCCCTCCCCCTCAGACACTGCATTGTAAATATGGGGACTAGTTAGTATTTTCATAGAGACAGTGCGGTATTATGGTGGTTGTAGTAAGAAAGGTACGTATGAATGTGGTGTTTTGGTGCAAGGAATATTGTTCGTACTATTGGGTCAGTGTTTGCGGCGAGCTAAGTTATAGTTAAGACAGAAGAAGACCGTCCTTTCCCCAACCCCCGCTTCGGCCTTGTGCCACATTTCTGTAATTTATACAGAATAAATATCACTTCACTTTTTTGCAGTCTGTATGGTTGGTTTATCATCTTGGAATATATCGCTATCCGCAACTCTATGGTAGCCATTTTAAGGACATTGTCATTAAGAATGTCGTGAGATTTATCTGAAGTAATTTTATCCTTGAGAGTGAATGATAGGTCCAGAGGAATAGCAGGAAATTGCCGCCCAAATCATTACTGCCTCAACTCCATGTTTGACTGTCG
>OZ038506.1:1650000-1682500 GCA_964036315.1 Acanthosepion esculentum
TTTTTAAGTGACACCTACCATGTTTGAACAGATCTTTACATGCAACAGATTAAATCTTCAAATATTATTCTGCTCCCACTATTAGCGCCGCCACGCGGTAGGAGACCTTACTTATCAATCAATACCTGAGTTTAATTTAAAGCCAGAATTTCAAATGACGAATGAAGGTAGATTAAAGATTATCATAATCTCGTGTAAATCCTTACTTCATATTTAGTCAATAACAATGAGGATACTTTCCTGGAGGAGACACGGTTGGTGCAGTGGCGTAGAAATTGAATTAGGCATGCAGAGTTCAATTCCGCTTTCGTTCTGTTTCGTTCATTTCGGGCTAATTCCCTTCGAAAAGGTATGAATCCACTTTCCCCTACTTATTGGCTAAAGAGCAGAGTAGACTGGTTTTTCTTGCTTTGAGGAGGTAACCAGTTTAGAAAAAGAAAACCAGCCGAATGAGAGATGGGTTCCGTCAGGTTATCTTGGTCTAAACACACCACTGCTGCTATGGGTGCGGTGAATGCGGTGCCTCTACGACCCTCATGTGTTACGGGGTAAGGGAAGGATATTTACTTGAAAACAGACTTTGTATCTACTGATTTTTCTCTTGTCGTTGTAGTTGCAGTTTTGAAGACAGGTTGACTGGTGGTTATGTAGAAAGAACAGCAGGGGTTAACCAATTTTGGTATCCAATTCAATCTCGGCCGATATTAGACGAAGAAACACGACACACACGCCAGCGACACATCTTTGCCATTCATTCTGAAGTTCTCACGACTTCTTTTGCACTTTTACCATCTCGCTATCTTTTCGTCTTTTTTGTACGTGTGAATATGACTGTCCTTTTAATATTTGCTCATCTATTTCTCTCTCTCTCTCTCCCTCCCTCTTTCTATCTCTCATTCTCTCTTTTTCTCTCTCCCTCTTTAACTCTCTCTTTCTCTATCACTTACTCTCTCTCTCACTTATTCTCTCTCTTTCTCTCTCTTATTCTCTCTCTTTCTCTCTCTCTCATTCTCACTTTTTCTCTCTCTCTCTTTCGCTCTCTCATTCTTTCTCTTTTTCTCTCTCTCCCTCTTTCGCTCTCTCTTTCTCTGTCTCATTTTCTCCCTAACTCTCTCTGCCTCTTTCTCTCTCATTTTCTCTCTCTCTCTCTCTCTCTCTCTCTCTCTCTCTCTCTCTCTCTCTCTCTCTCTCTCTCTCTCTCTCTCCCTCATTCTCTCTCTTATTCTCTCTTTCTCTCTCCCCCTCTTTCTCTCTCTCTTGCTATTATCATATAACACTTATATTTCGTTAGTTCGCACGACCGTTACGTCCTGTCAACACCTAATAAATAATGACCTCTTCCGTTTTGATCGCATGTAAGGTGAAATATAAAAAGAAAGAAGTATTTAACGTCTCCTGCTAATATCTTACATTGAACTAACGCGTTTTGATCGCGTGCAAAAGAGAAAGGACATATCAGAGACGCTACTTGAGTTCAGTGAGAAAATGAACGAAAGAAAAGAAGATATTAGTGTTTAACACCTATTCTTTTCATTTGTACCCCCTTACTTCTTGAAATAACGACCCGCATTCATGTTTATGACTGTTATTGCAATATTTTGTTAAAGTTGTTAAGCTCAAGTATTTAACGATGCGAGAGAGGGATTTTTACAGATATTTTATTGTCATAGTGTATTGATAGATTCCGATTTTAGTTCAACATACACACGCAGAAAAAAAAAAGAAATACTGGATTTTAAAATTAGACACATATAAACTAGGGTTAAACAAAGACTTGGGAATTTTAAATCTGTATAAATATTTTTAAAAAATTAAAAATTTTCTTTAGATATAGTTAAAAAAACGCTTTTTATACAACATCTAAAATATTATCGTTAGATTTACGTTAGAAATATTCAAACACAGTTGCATTCCACATCACGTGACGTCCGCGTCTCGCGACGGACGCTACTTGAAAACAAACTTCTGAATACAATTATTTAATTTTATTTTATTTAATTTGGGATGCGACCTGTGCGGATACATTTTCGGGCGGTAATATGATCAGGTCCGCGGTTGAGCCGGGGTTCGTCGCCCGAGACGCGGAGATAAAAAAAATAGCTAAATATTCTTCTCTTGCTGATAGATTTTTTTTACTCCTGTGGCAGTGGAGACTTCAGGGGTTATTGGCCCTCGTTCGATGGCGTTCCTTCGGAGGATTGGCGCGATTAAGGAACGAGCCTCGCGAAACGGAGTGGCTCTTGCAGCGTGTCTCACTGGCGACGGTTCGAGGTAATGCTTTCTCCATCATAACGGCTGGCAGAGGATAGAAAAAAAATTGTTTATAGTTATGTTGTTCTGGAATTGTCATCATTGGTCGACTGAACTTGCTTTGTTTCAATGACTTTTGTTTTGTTATTTTTATATAGTAATATATATTTATATTTTTACGTAATAAATTATTTGAAATATTATTTAATTAATTTCTGACGAAAGATCGGGGCGTTCTGAAATATCAAATATATATATATATAAAAATATAAATAAATACTTTCACAAAAAACATTCAATTTTTTTCTTTTAATTTGCAACTTTTCAGTTGTTTTCTCCATATATATATATATATATATATATATATATATATATATATATATATATATATATATATATTGTGTATATTCCGGCAGCAATTTTTCATTAAATAATATAGACAGGTTTTGTCTATTTATTTTATGTAAGTTCATTTCACTCTCGCGTGGTCATGTGTGACGTCACGACCTGCGATTTTCGCTTCCTTGTCTCGTATATACGAGTTTGTCGTTACTTTGAGCTGATTCAAGCAGCAAAGGCTGACTATCATTGTAGTTTCGTCTGTTGTTTGATTTATTGAAATTGTCATCTTTGATGATGGCTTATGTAAGCCGAAAGCTTAGATTGAATTTACACATGTATCAATATGGTGTTTTCCTTTCGTCTTTCAACGGTAATGTGACTAAGCTTATCAGACAATATGAAAGGAACTTACTTAAAATAAATAGACAAAACCTGTCTATATTATTTAATGAAACATATATATATATATATATATATATATATATATATATATATATATATAAATGTCAAAGAGGAAAATGTTCCCGTGCGACACATTTCGTTCTTTAGGACTTCATCAGACTAAGTTTACTTACATTGATTCGACTACACATGCGCACCAACGAGATATGCAGGGAATTTTAATTTTAAATGAATATATATATATATATATGTGCGTGTATTTGTGTGTGTGTATCATTGTGTGTGTGTATGTGTGTTTTGGGTGATTTATATCCAAATTGTTGTCAATTTCGTTATGGTGGGCAACTAATGCGTTTAATGTCTTGTTTTGTAAAATATTACTTTTGTGTTGATAGAATTTTTATTTACATTTCTTGAGGTTTCTCCTATATATAGTTTGTTGCAATCATTACATTTAATAGAGTCAATTCCTCCTTCAAGTTTTAGCTTATTGTTTTGGACGTAGTTGTGACAAATTTAAAGTTGCATAAAGACAAATTCTTTTCAATTGTAGAGGCCGCTTTTCTATTTTGTAACACATGAAACAGGGTATTAGAGAGGCATGAAAGTATTTTCAATGTATTTCTCCTCTTCATCGGAATCCGATGATTACTCCAGATTTTATTTTGTTGTTATGATGGGAATAGAAATTTATGAGATCATTATTTTGTTGATTTTCGGTAGACACTAAATTTTAAGCTACTGTTAAAACGGTGAAGCATGATATATATGAAAGGTAAAGTACTAGAACAGTCTACCCCAGTGAGCGAAATAAAGGGTTCAGTTCGACATTCCAAACACCTGAAGAAGGCCGGAGCTTACAACGGCCGAAACGTTGTAATAAGTATGGCGACAAATATGAGGACAATAGTCCGAATAATGTAAATAGTGTACATAATACCTCATCTCAGAAATATAAACAGATACTGAAGGGGCGAAACGTTGTTATAAATATGGCAACATAGATAAGGACAATAATCCGAATAATGTAAATCGTGTACATAATACCTCATCTCAGAAATATAGACTGATACTGAAAGGCCGAAATGCTGTAATAAATATGTCAATTTTTCTCGTGAGAATCCATCTTTATCAATCTACCATTCGTCCATGCATTGAATATTGCTGCCATATTTGGTCTGGTGCTCCCGCTATATAGCTCTAGATTCTCGACAAAATCTAAAGAAAGTATCTGCAATTTTATCGGTACTGATCTGACATCTCAACTTGTCATATCGCTACCGCTGTGACATAGCGTCCCTTAGTAATTTTTTTCTATAAATATCTTCATGGCAGTTGTTCGAATATCTTATCCTCCTTGGTACCCTGACCGTATGAATTGAAGTCTACTACTAGATTGGCTACTAGGTCTCATTTTTTTACTGTTGAAATAACTAGATGTAACCGTAAGTTCTACTCTAATATTTCTTCTCTCGCAATTCTAATCTGTTGAATTTTCATTCAGTCTCTTGCTTCCGTGCCTCCTAAAATCTCCAAAGATATAAATACAATATCAATCGACATCTCCTGTCTTCCTGTAACCTGTTTGTTTATTTCTTTCTCGTCATTAAAACATTCACTTTCTCTTCCTCCCCCAGTAACGCCTTTGTGTCTTAGTGGCACTATCGCCTTCGTTAGGGTTAAATATTTTTAAAAGTGTATACGTGACTTCATGTTATACGTCATTGTCTATCGGTTTGCGATATTGTACTCCTATTTGTTAGTGCGTGTGTGTTTTTCTGCTATGTGTGAGTGTCTATAAGCATGTGTGTGTTTGCTTGGGTATGTGCGTGTGCCAGTATCTACGTCAGTGTGTAAGTAGTGAAACAGATGTCAGAATCAACGTCATTTTATCTCTGTATGTGATTATCTACATGAAAGAATTTTGTAGTCTGAACAGCCGAGTGTGTCAGTCACTGATACTTCCGCCGGAAGTGGAAGATATAACATGCATCGCCTATTAAGCAAAGAATTCAAATATTATTTTAGAAGTTCCCAAAATTTAAAACTTTTTTGAAAATGTTCTCTGTAACACGAGAAGTCAAATGATTATGTATTTAATTTCTTTTTTTCTTTTTTCTTAGGATTTAGTAACATTTATTTTTTTCTTCTTTGCAAAAATGATTTATCGGCCTTTCGACAAAGTAAATATTATTGCAATAAATTGGTTTTAGATATAATAAAGATAAATCTTATGAAAAAGATTTATATAGGCTTAGGTGAGAATTATATATATATATATACAACGGCTTAGTGATAGATTCACTGACTGATGCCAATTCAGTCGGGTTTCGATCCTAGCTAGAGGCAACCGGACGTCTAGCCACACTGATGAGCTGTGATACAGTCAAACAGTCTGTGTGTGGATGACAATATATATTATTGATTTTTTTTTCTTTTTAAGAAAGTGCACATGAGATTCGTAATAGCGTGGCAGGGACATGTTGGGTGGGTAGATAGATAGATAGATAGATAGATAGATAGATAGATAGATAGATAGATAGATAGATAGATAGATTGTGAACAGACAGTGAGATAGATAGATTGTGAACAGACAGTGAGATAGATAGATAGATAGATAGATAGATAGATTGTGAACAGATAGATAGATAGATAGATAGATTGTGAACAGACAGTGAGATAGATAGATTGTGAACAGACAGTGAGATAGATAGATAGATAGATAGATAGATAGATAGATAGATTGTGAACAGACAGTGAGATAGATAGATAGATAGATAGATTGTGAACAGACAGTGAGATAGATAGATAGATAGATAGATTGTGAACAGACAGTGAGATAGATAGATAGATTGTGAACAGACAGTTAGATAGATAAATTGTAAACAGTTAGATAGATAGATAGCTCTGAACAGACAGTTAGATATATAGATAGATAGATCTGAACAGACGTTAGATAGATAGATAGATAGATAGATAGATAGATAGATAGATCTGAACAGACGTTAGATAGATAGATAGATAGATAGATAGATAGATAGATAGATCTGAACAGACGTTAGATAGATAGATAGATAGATAGATAGATAGATAGATAGATAGATAGATAGATCTGAACAGACGTTAGATAGATAGATAGATAGATAGATAGATAGATAGATAGATAGATAGATAGATAGATCTGAACAGACGTTAGATAGATAGATCTGAACAGACGTTAGATAGGTAGATAGATAGATAGATGAACAAACAGAAATACAATTATAAAAAGAGATGAAAGATGAAGATTAGATAATAAATACACTAAGATTGATAGATATGTATAGAGAGACGTGAAGAGATTGACATAGATAGATAGATAGATAGATAGATAGATAGATAGATAGATAGATAGATAGATAGATAGAATGCGTTTTTAGACTCTATCTTACGCTCTAGAGATTCAAGACAAAATCCAGAGAAGAATCTACAACGTTATCGACCCTGCCCTAGCATCTAATGTCAAAAGAAAAAAGCTATTTTATTTGAATGATGCACATAGGAATCAAAACTGTGTGCCTCAGGAAAGCACCCCCACGGGAGTCCGTTACACAACGTCGCGGTTCACCTGTAGAAACCTCTTCCGGTTTCTTACTTCCGCGTCAGCTACAATCTTCAAAAATGTTAATGTAACCTCAATAGTCATCTTCTGTCTTCCCGAAACTTGTTCTCTTATTGTCCTTTCTTTATGTTTTCGCATCTGTACTCACCAACTTTGATAGTTGCCTAAGGGCTCTTATTGTCCCGTCTTACTAAAGACTTCTCAATACCTTACAACTTTCAGTAACACATTGCGTCTTAGTGGCATTATCGCCTTGCTTTGGATGAAATGATTAAAAAATATCATTCATTCGGAATAGTTTTCTTGTCTTTGCAGTATTTTTCTTCATGTTTTCACTTCTGTAGTCAGCAAAGAATCGAAGCCTTATTTCCTTTTCCGGTCAGCGTCGAATCATGACAACGCCATGATGTGACAAAGCTCAAATAGTCGTCATCGGCATCTGTGCATTCGGATCGTCATCCTCTCTCCTTATTTCCTCCCCTGGTGGCGGTGGCGGACATGGTTGTGATGACCCAGCCTACTCTTGAAAAGTAGTCAAAGAGAGATTGACGAGGCCATTAGCATGAATTTGATTTTTACTAACTAACGCTCTTATCCACTGGGTGACATGGCCCAGTGAATAAAAACGTTGGTTGACTCAAAAAGTTGTGAGTTCAATACTTGGCCACAGCAAAGGTGAACAAAAACTTGGAGAGTCGTGGGAAATAACTGAAGTTGAGATATAAAGGGTTTGCTTTGAAATTCCAACGTATATAACCTGAATAAGTTCGGAGCGTACAACAAAAAGGTCGGAGCGTCGTGAATATGACAATAAAGACGAGGATAACAGTCCGAACGATGTAAATAGTGCGAATAGTTACAATATCTCATCTCAGAAATGTAGACAGAAAATGAAGAAGGCAGGAGTGTACAACGCTCGAAACGTCGTGAATATGGCAATAAAGACGAGGACAACAGTGTAAATAGTTACAATATCTCAACTCAGAAATATAGACGGATTGACACTCCGTTTTTCATATCTACATTCTGCTAGCTTTATTTTGCAACCCGAAATGTAAATACAGAGAATTTAGTTGTTTTTTTTAATCCGACATTATTTATAATTAATTAAACTTGTTTTTTCATGGTTACACATGTTTTTTTCATGGGTACACATGTTTTTTCATGGGTACACATGTTTTTTCATGGGTACACATGTTTTTTCATGGGTACACATGTTTTTTCATGGGTACACATGTTTTTTCATGGGTACACATGTTTCAGTTGACATGCCTGTTTCTTTTTCTTTTTGTTTTGGATTTCGTTTTTGTCTTCTAAAACAACGAGATCATTGTTAACCAGTCAAGATCGAGAGTCTTGCTGAACAAAAAATATGACTCCACGACAGGAATCGAACCTGTATTCCATTTTTCTAGCAGATACACTACTCCTATAGCCAAAGCATGCCCTTAGCAATGAAGATACAAGACGCAGGTGGAACTAAGGAATGTTTCTTCCTAGAAAATGGAAATAACGATAGAGTAGAGAGAGGCTTGCTACTTTTCGCCTGTGGGAAAGAGGTTGTAGACTGGAAAATTACCAACAATGGCGTGTAGACGCTTTTGGACGCTATCAAGGATGTAAAGACAAGGCATATTCAGCCCAGATATTTCTGTTTGGTTGCTTCGTTTTCTACGGCTTTTTATTACGTTAAGATTCACCATTTACAAGGACCGAGGGCCACTCGAGGTAGATGATTACGTTAAGAGATCATTTGTGCGTATAGGATTGGAAGATAAGGGTTAACTCTAGCCTTGAGCAGGTTATGATTATAGTAATCGGGGAAACATTCTGTTAGGAGTCGATTCTACAGGTTAATTGTTTAGCGGGAAGAAGCTGTTCGAGTGGAACTTACTTCTCATCAATAGAAACTGGGGGGAATGTGGCTGGTTTACTACTATGTAAGTGGCATGGCATGTCCTTTCCGTGAAGGTTTGGATTGGCGAGACCAGGGAATGTGGTTCACCCGAGCACTTTCCGTTGCAGTTGCAATACAGTCGCGTGAGGTTTTTGCCATATCATACTTGTGAGAAAAAAGTCCTTGACGGTTATTTAAAGACAGAAAATATTTTTAGATTGTAAGACTTTTTTTGAGATAATAATAGTTTTAGTGTAACAAGTTTTACTAATTAACCCATAGCTTGGAGGGGAAGAGTTGGATTCATGTATTTCTCAAGGGTATCTGTGCGTAAACAAGAGGCGAAAAATATTTTAAGTAAAAAAAATCAGGTGAGTCACTTTTATCGAACAGCACAGTATCTGTTTTATTTGATGCTTGGCGTGTTCCTGAAAGAAGGCAGGAGAGTAAAGCGGTCAAGATGTTCTTGAAGATTGATTATCGATTGGATTAAATCAAGAGAGTTTCCGGGCCAGACTATAGTACTTTGATTGGCCAACTGATAAGGCTTGCCATTGTGTTCGTGTTTGTGCAGCGTTACAATTTTCGTACGCTTCTTTGGAGTAACGTCCATCACAGGCAATGGCCGTAGGACAACTAATCGACAGTCGAGACAATAGTATCAGGGCGTGATGAAAATCTGATGCAATCATGGATGACGCAATGTTTTTCAAGGCCAAATAAATTTCTGCTAAAAAAACCCGAAAAGAGATTCATATTACTGCACACAACGGCACATGACCTAATCTAAGGAAAAAATAGAAATCGATTACACCCTGTCGCTCCAGTGGGTCTAAAACTTACTGTATACTGACAGAAAGGAAAATAAAGCGGCTGTTTCAATTAATTTGTCCTTTTAAATTCGTCAAATAAATACATTTGACGCTGTTCTATGTTCAAAATAGTAATTCACGTAGAACACAAATATATTTCAAAGACCTTATAAAGATGTAATAGTGACGGTATAAGTATTCAGAAGCTAATTCAGAAAACATTTTCTTGCTTTCTATCAGAAAGGCTGTAACTAAACTCCAACAGAGGAACTCATTGCGACTTCTCGGTGTCAATCTTTCCGGAGTCAGGAAGTGGAATGGTTACATCAAAGTAATGTATACGTCTCCAAAGAGGAATGACGGTTCACTATGCTGTGCTCCAATTTTCACTTGAAAAAAACTGTTTTGCACATTTAAAGTCCACCATACATCTGGACATTGAATATTGCTTTCACATCCGATGTGATGCTTCTGCGATATATGACGGTTCACTACGGTGGGCTTGCTATTTTATCTTGAGAGAACCTATATTGCACATTTATAATTCCTCAATACATCTGGACATTGAATATTGCTTTCACATCGGATGTGATGCTTCTGCTATATGTGACGGTTCACTATGCTGTGCTTGCCATTTTATTTTAAGAGAACCTATTTTGCACAGATTTAAGTCCACCATACCTTTGAACTTTGAATAATGCTTTCACCTCCGATTTGATGCTTCTGCTATATAGAGAGAGATCCTTGTCAAAATCCATATCTCCATTTGCAATATTAAGAGTCCTAATCTGTCATCTCGTCTTCAGTTACTTCCCACCCTTCCAGTCTATCTTCCTTCATCCATTTCTATAAATATTTTTATTTAAATGTATTTTCCTCTTTGTTAACTCAACTTCCCGAATTTCAACGCCGTACTAGTTTGGCAGTTACGTCTCATAATTTCACAGTTGATTTTACCGTAATTTCCCTTATAATAATGTTTTTTCCTGCAGCTCTTCCGTTCTTTTTTTTCTTTCCTATCAATGACAATCTTAAAGAATTTAAGTTCACTATCAATCGCGATCTTCTGTCTCTTGCAATCTTTTTTTCCTCTTCGTTTCTTCCACACCCAGTAACTTTTTGCATCTTAATACAGCGAAACTGTATTACGACAATGGGTAAGTGACTGACGCCGAAACACGAGTTCCGGACCAATAATATTGCTTATTCTTCTTTGGATTTTGTCTCGGATTTCTAACTATACAGCAGAAGCCCTGGGCCATAGGTGGCAGCAATGTTCTATGCATGGCTGAATGGTAGACTTATAAATACCTAAGATAATTTCTGGATAAAAAATTGTTTATTACGACACCGTCAACCAATTCTCTTAGCAGAAGTTCTAGTAATGGATTCAATATAGTCTTTCCACTTCATGTCAGCCGAGAATTTTAGCTCGTGGAGGCTCAAGGCAAGGTGATGGGGCCCTGATGGGGGTTATATCTTATTTCCTTAAAACCGGACATTGTGAAAATGACAACAAAGACAAAGAAACTGGTTGGAAAGGAATCAATGTACACATCGTATGAGAAGCACTTCCAGAAAGAAAGCGAGGGGATACAGCGGCCGAAATATTGATATAAAAAAAAACAAAGACGAAGAAACTGACACGGGTGAATCAATATACAATTGTAATGCATAGGCAGAAGGAAGGCCTGGGGATTGAGCGGTCGAAACATTGAGATGAAAACAACAAAATCGGGGTTACTGGTTCGAGTGAATCAATGTGCCATTGTAAGACATTGCCTCGGAAACAGAGAAAGAATGATTGCCGGATGATACCGTGGTCGAAAAATTGTGACGATGGCAACAAAGACGAGGAAATTGGACTGAATGAAAAGCACTGATCAACTTTAAGGGGGTCGCGTCTCAGAAACTCAAACAGGAATAAAGCCGGAGACTTCAGCGGTCAAAGAGCCAAACATCGTCTGAGAAATTTCGACATAAAGAAAGACCCTGCGGCTGAAACACTGGGGGGGGAGGGTCAATACAACACATTTGAGAAAAAAATCTATATGCATCATGCATCTACACATAACGTTCAGAGGTCATCATTTGTAAAGATTTGACAATCTGCAAAGAATATGTGCGTGTCGGTGTGCGTGTCGAAAATTCATGGCAGATAACCATAAACTGAAAGTGTTATTTTTTTTTAATTCGAACAAAGATTTCATTTATCGGTAGCCGATAATAAAGTCACAGTAGGGGGAAAAGTCACATAAAAAGTCATAAGTTTAGCTTGGAAAAAAGTCACAATTAATTTATGTAGTCCGGTAATAAAGTCATCTATTTCTCTGCATATATTTCTGCGATGAGGTATTTTAACTATTTACACTATTTACATCGTGCGGACTATTTTCCTCGTCTTTATTGACATATATTAAAGACGTTTCGACCGTTGTACGCGCCGACCTTCTTCAGGTGATATATGTTGTAATATCTAACCGAACACTTTGTTTAGTCTAATTCCACGTGCCATGCCTCTTTTGCATATTTGAGTATCAGTTAATTCTCTTTAGTAGCTCAGCTCTCTAAATTTGTGTTACCTCTGCTATTGATCTCACAACGCTTTGGATCAAGTCACCTTGGATTAATCAACCAACGCTTTTATTGACTTGGCTATGTGTCCTTGGGAACATCGACGAATGAATTTGGGGGACTTATAAAGATGAGGACAACAGTCCGAACAAGGTAATGTAAATAGCGTGAAAAGTCATCTATTTCTGTCGGGTACTTCAGGGACTTATGGGTCCGCTTTGTTTGCAACAAGAATTCATAGTGTAAATCGATCCAGCCTCGAAAAGAATTTTTCTAACAATGCCACGAGAGCATATTCCATATATTTCATAGTTAGGGAGTTCTAGTATAACAGAAGACCTGACATTATGTGAAGAAAGCCTTAAGAAGGCAGTCGTTTAAAATTCACACCAGAACGCAAACAAACCACGGAGATGGTATACGAAGATAGATTAAGCCGTAAAATGTTTTCTAACAATTCTACGGTCGCATATTCAATATATTTCATAGTTAGGGAGTCCAACTATCCAATAAGAACCGATTTTATATGAAGAAAGTATCAAATTGATATTAAAATTTGAATGAAAAACTTCCTTGAATTTTCAATTTATTTATGGGACTGGGATTTTGTGCGGATTTTGTCTGCAGGATTTTTGTTTGCTCTCTGTTAAGCTTGTTATATTTCTTTTTGTCCCGTGACATTTTTTTTACCATAACTTTTTTATCTGTGACTTTTTTTTACCGGGATTCAATACATAATGTTCACAGGTCCTCGTTTGTAAAAAGTAGAAACTATATGTGTGTGTGTAGGTGAGCGTATGTAAAATTCGTGGCAAAAGTTCATAAAATGAAAATGACGACGTCATTTATTTGAATTCGGACTCAGCCTTCCTTTATTCTCCAAATCTAAAAATCCAGAATAAAAAAAAATATTACAAAATGAATTGGTGAGCTACTTCACTAAAATAGCGAACAAGTAAAAGGGTTCAAATGAAATGACTGTCCACACGTCACCGTTTACCGGTGTATGGCGCTCGTATTAAAATCTTATTCATTCGAGATTTGGGGATTGTAATGAATGACGAATTTAGATAGGCCAGAGGGCTGGACAATCGACAGGGGGTTGAGGTCAGCTATTGAGGCCAGGGTTGCCAGCTTTTATTATCTGCTAAGATGACAGGCTTGTTCCATTTTCTTTCTTTTTTTTAATTCTTTTTCCTTTTTTGAAAGAAGAAAATGACAATTGATCACGGCTTAACGCTTGGCTATTAGGGCGGGGATTGTCGCTGGAGTGCGGCTCTGGGGTGGGGTTTTTAAAGCAATGCCGCAAGTCTTTTAGACTCTGTCCAATTAAACTCCAGTCCACTCCAGACTTCTACCTCTTTTCGACCTAACTTCTTTTTTTATCTCACATCTTTCATTAGTTTTTCATTTCTCTTTTCTTTCCCTGCATTTATCATCTTCAAGGTTTCATTTGTGCTTTCTTTCCACATCTCCCTCTCTTCTTTTTATCTTTCATTCTATCATTTCCTACTCTCTTTCCCTCTCTCTTTTTTCTCTTTCTTTTTCTCTCTTATACATTCATCTTTTTCTTTCTGTATTTCTTTTCCAAACTTTCATCATGTACTAGAATAAGCTAATGTCAATGGTCATACCAGCCGAATGTTTCTTTATAAGGAAACATTCGGCATTCATTGACCGAGCAGCCAATGCTACTTGAGTTACGCTTTTCTTCACCCCCTGGACATCGAGCTGGGATCAAAGTGTAGTATCTGTTCTTATCTCTAATGCTAATATTAGCCGTTCCCTTATAAGGAAACATTCCGCATTCATTGGCCGAGCAGCCAGTATCGATTGAAATTTGTAAAATATTTTTATTAACACAATCTTTCAAGAAAATTGGCTTCTGAAGCCCACTAACTGTTATCGCTATTTCTAGCACCGAGAGGAGTTTCCTCACTAACCTTTTGTTCGGAGTAGTGGGGAAAGCCTACGTCTTGATTGTATTATTATTTTCTCTTCGAGTTTCTTGTTCTTCATTTTAGGTATTTCTGCTTTTGAAAGTCCACAAACGAATGTAGTTTTGTATTATGTGATATATTTCTTTCTTTACGGTTCGGGAGCGTCAATCCACATAGGTTCAAAAAAGGTGGTCCTCTCTAACACCTACAGAGTTCCTTCGCTCGGGGCCATTTTTAATCATTGATCTAAGAAAGTGATTATATACAGCTGACAGTTTAGATATTTCTGAACTGTTTTTGGCGCCATGAATGAGATTTAAGAACATGACTCGGGTTGTTAGGTTAATATTTTGGTTTTGTAGCAACTTGTGCTGTTTTAGAAAACTATCCCTCACGCAGTCTATACTACAGGGATTGGAACAGGTTCAAATTCCACTCCTATATTTCAAAGACCTATTATATTAAGAACTTTAACTAAAATTTCGTAATTGCAGGTCATATCTATTGTAAATACGTTTATTTATCTAATTTACTGTCTTTGTCTTATTTATTTTTAGAATTTAGGAAAGTTTAAGCTAAATTCGTGACCTCACCGAGTTCGAAAAAGGTCAGATTGTTGGAGCTCGCATGGCAGGAGCCTCGATCACAAGGTTGCTGAACGGTTTGGTTTTTTCAAGAGCTACCATATCAAGAACTATGACGCAATTCGAAAAACAGGGTAAAACCTCTAGCAACCGTAGCAATTCGGGCCGGACTTGCAAAATTACTGACAGGAACCGACGTGCATTGAAATGCAATGTGGCGAAAACCATCGGACTACTGCGGCCAAAGTGACTGCTGAGTTGAATAATCATCTGAATAGTTCAGTTTCTACTAAAAACTGTTCGCCGTGAGCTCCATAAGGCTGGATATCATGGAAGAGCCGCCGTAAGGAAACCTCTTCTCTCCACTCGCAACATTCAGAAGTGGTGCAGAGATCACAATTCCTGGTCTGCAGACCAATGCAAGCAAGTCATTCTCAGACTAGTCCAGTGTTTCTCTTTTCCCAACTTCAGGGTGAGTATATGTGTGGAGGCAGTCCAAAGAAGTTTACAACCCTGACTGCCTTCTTCCAACAGTGAAGCATGGAGGTGGATCAGTGATAGTTTGGGCCGCCATATCATGGAAATGTATCGATCCAATAATTGCCCTGCATGGTAGAATCAACAGCAAAGATTACCTGAACATTTTGGGTAATCATATTCATCCAATGGCCCAGACTTTATCCCCTGATGGTGACTGCATCTTCCAAGACGATAATGCTCCAATACATACCGCTCGGGTGGTTAAGAATTGGTATGAAGAACATGAAAGTGAGCTAGAACATATGGAGTGGCCTCCCCAATCTCCAGATATCGATATTATTAAACATTTGTGGTGCATTTTGGGGCGACAAGTTAGGAGCCGCTATCCGCCACCGTCGAGTCTTAAAGCTGAAGTAGGTATTAATGGAAGAATGACTGAAAATTCCTGTGGATAAAGTCAGGAAGCTGTATGATTCCATTCCTAGACGTATGAAAGCTGTATGTGAGGCTAACGGTGGACCAACTCCATATTAAATAAATTTTCTTTGAATTTAATAAGTGTTTCAATTATTTTGTCCAACCCCTGTATGTTGAACTTCATTATCTCCTATCCTAAATTTATTATAACTGATTCATCCACAGAGGTAAGTAGTTTCACTAATCTTAGCGAGTGTAATGTATCTGTTTTACGGGGTATCTTTTTTAGTGACCTTTTGTCAGACTGAAATAATAAATATTAACGTGTATATCAAACGTATTTTTGGTTTTTGTAGACATTTTACTCCAAATTTGTATTTCATTATTATTTTTATTTCCTTTGATTTCTGGTGTCTACTCATTTCTTTCCGGGTCCCAACCAGAGACCTAAGGTCAGAAATAGCATCATGACATTTTACACTGAGCAGATTTGAAAAAAAAATCACACATATTTTACATAGATAAAGTCCTTCGTAATGTGTGGATTGTACGTGTGAGTACAACTTTTGTATTTCTTAAAGACATCGGCTTCAATGGATCTATTGGAATCTTTTCCAATCCGAGGGCTCCAACTACAACTGGAATTGTTGATGTCATCATGTTAAACATTTTTCAGTTTGTTTGTTTTGGTTTGTTTTGGTTTTACGGCATATCAACCTCAATGGGTTATTTAATGCCGACAAAATTTTTATTGTTGGCTAATTTTTTTTTTTTTTAAATCTATTTCTGGTAATATTTTTCCTTCCAAAATTCCATTTCTGGTAATAATTTTATTTCAAATGTGTATCGCTGGTAATATTTTTCTTTTTTTCAAAAAATGTATAGCTGGTAATAAATATTTTTCTTTTTCTTTTTTCCAAAAATATATTGTTGGTAATATTTGGTTTTCAAAAATGTATTGCTGGCAACATTTGGTTTTCAAAAATGTATTGATGGTAATAATTTTTTACAAAGAATTTCTGGTATTAAAACCTATTTTTACACTTTCATGGTGTTTTGACCCCAGCTACAATTCCATTGAATAAGGTTTTGTTTAAAAACGTATAGCTGGTAATATTTTTCTTTTTTTAAACATATAGCTGGCAATATTATTTTTACAAAATGAATAGCTGGCAATATTATTTTTCAAAAAACGTATAGCTGGTAATATCATTTTTCAAAAAAGCACTGCTGGCAACATTATTCCTTCGAAAACGTATAGCTGGTAATACTATTTTCTCAAAAACGTATAGCCGGCAATCTTATTTTTTCAAAAACGACCTTTCTGTTGGACGTAGTTTATCGCCATACCCGGTATCCGGATGTAGTTTATCGCCGTACCCAGGACGCGGATGTAGTTTATCGCCGTGCCCAGGACGCGGATGCAGTTCATCCTCATACCCATGAACCCGTATGTAGTTTACTGCCATACCCATGGACGCGGATGTAGTTTATCGTCATACCCGTGGACCCGGATGTAGTTTATCGTCATACCCATGAACCCGGATGTAGTTTATCGTCATACCCATGGACTCGGATGTAGTTTATCGCCATACCCATGAATCCGGATGTAGTTTATCGTCATACCCATGGACTAAACATTTTTGAGATTCCAATTTCAAGATCCTGGTATTTTGATAGTTATTTGAAGATCTTCAAAGATACATTGCAGTCTGCGGGGGCGGGGGCGGCCACTGCCATGTCAATAAGGAGGCACAGTTTGCTTTTGCGCTATTTAATCACGATGTCTCGGCGATTAGCTTTGATTTTTCTGTTTCTGTGTATTGTAACACAGATGCTTCATCTTCCAAACATAAACAATGAAGTTAAGCAACGTCGAGCCTGTCCAGTACATAAATGGGTGACAGCCTGGGAATATCAGGTGCTGTTAGCTTGGATGTGAGGGTGGTGTAATGGATAACGGCTTGCAATTTGAAATCAGAGAGCCGAGTTCCAATTCCAGTCGAGTTCGTTATATTCACTCACGCTGGAATTGCCTTGGCAAAAGTATGAATCCACCTTCCCCCCCACCACCCCAGCGACGGATTCATCAGAATGAATTGTATTAATAAATCACCATTGTTTTAAAAACAATTCAAATCTTTAAAAAAATGTTCTAGCTTTAAAAATCCTGACAAAGGTTGATAAGCCGTAAAAAAACTAATCAATCAATCCTACAAACAAAATTGTATAAAATAAATTAGAAGGAAACTTTTTTTTTTAATAAGAACTGTATTTTGAAAATATAAGAAAAATTAATGAAAGGTGAAATGATATCGTGAGAAGAAAGAATCAAATCAATTTTTAAAAACGCTTCATGAGGAACTTCTAAAAGATTTTTACGTAATTATTCTCAACAAGCGTGGTATCTCCCCTTTTGTGGCGCTACAAACCCAAAAAGGGGCAATAATTATTTAGTTAATATATAGGGGATGCTGTGAAAGGGCAGTAGTTTCACCAGTTCAGATCTTCACAATTAGGACCTAACATGCCGGGAAAATAAAGTTGACTCACCCTCATTCTCTTCGTATTCCATTAGTAAAGAAGAAGTTTTGCTCAGCTGCTTCTACAGAACTGCCAATTCGTGAGGATTCTTCCCTGATCACTAGAAATGCGATACCTAATGCTTAAAATGAATTTTTGTTACCTCTATAAAATTGCGATACTTAATGTTTAAAATGAGATTTTTGTATCTCCACAGAAAGACGATACTTTTATCAAACTCAGCAAAATATATTTCATCGAAGTAAATATGAAACAAAATTAGTTTTAGGGCCGTATCATGTTGAAACATTGTTTTTCGTACGATCATCGACTTTGTTTAAGTCGAGCCTAGTCAGTATCTGGATGGGTGACCGCTTGCGAATAGCGAGTGCTGTCAGATTGGATGCGCAGGGTGTAATAGATAACTTCTTAATTTTCTTAACGAAACTAATTTAAATTGTTTGGACGGAGTTTTCATTTTAAAATCGATAACTTTCATGATTTTACCGCCATTTTCAGCCTTCCGTCATCGCAATGCAATTGTCTTCATTATAAAGTCTTTCAAGAATAAAATATACTTTTGTTAATCTTTATTGGGGGGAATATTAGCTGATTTAAAGTTTAACTGATCGGATTTGAAACAAATATTACTTATATCATGGCTGTGCAACTGGACATCGTGATATTAAAAATGGCTGGTTACTTTCCGGACTAAAGTCGTAGAGTCCGAAGGGGATTTTTTTTTTTATCGTTTTGTTAAATTTATTTCGCATAAAATAAATCGGCACTTTTAAATTAAAGGACATATTTCTCGTTAATCGCCCTTTACATTATCCACCCCTTCACTTCAAAATCCGTTCTATTCTCGAGGTATTTTTTTTTATTTTTTTACATAGATATTCAAATGACAAATGACCGCTATGAACTTTGCAATCCGAAGTCAGTTCGTCCATCTGCCTTACGAAGGTACATCACGTGACCTGGTCATGTGGCGCAACTTATGCTTCTATTATTCGACGCTTGCTTTTTTATATTATACAAAAATATATAAGCTTTTCTTGTTTTATTTTTTTTTTAGACTGGAAGACATGGATGGGGTGGGGCGTTTCTTACTAACAGATCCTTTCAAGGGACACGTGCGTCCACAGTGACCTTCCTAAACTTTCACTTCTCCATCCAGGCCCCGCCCGACCATTCAATGGGGTCTTACTGTTCTTGCTTTGTTGTTCCGTATCGGTCAGCAAACCACACTTCGCTCCCACCCAGAATACTAGCCACACTCACCATCCCTATCATCTGCTTTTTCGTTCTTTATTTGTTTAGTTTTTTTTTTTAATATTTGTTTTTGTGGGAGTTATCCATTTTTTTCTCCATCTTGTGTATGTGTTTGCCAATTTTTTTAATTTTTTTTTTTCTAATGCGATCCAACTAAATCCCCCCGCTTGCCGTTCTCCACCTGACATTTTTTTCCCTCTCCATTGGACAAAAAAGGTTATCTGGCAAATGAACTCTCGCCTAACAAACAGTCATCATTGTTGCGCGTGCGTCTGGCCTCTCTTTCCTGTTTCTTTTATTGTTAGGGGGGCCTAATCCTTTTGTCTATCCACACCAAACCATCTCAATTCATGAATCGATACGGCATACTCAAGCACACACACACGCACACAACACACGTACGCGCACACACGCACACTCAAACACGCACACATACTCACCGCTGTGAACTTTGCAATATATATATATATATATATATAATATTTTTCTATATACAAAAGAATTACTTAACTTGTAATTTCCCTCCTAATATATATATATATATATATATATATATATATATATATATGTCAGCAAATGTGTGGATGTAGATCCGACGGTATGGTGAAAATGTGGAAAAGACAAAGCAAAATCCGAATATGTGAGTTTACTAAAAACAAAATAAAAAAACAGTAAACTCACATATTCGGATTTTGCTGTTTTTTTTATTTTGTTTTTAGTAAACTCACATATTCGGATTTTGCTTTGTCTTTTCCACATTTTCATCATATATATATATATATATATGGGATAACGATATATATATTTTTTTATATATCAAGAACAATTAGGTACCTCCACAGAAACGTGATATCTAATGTTTAAAATTATTTTTAAAAAATGAATAATTTTTCTTAAATCTTTTATTTTAGTTTTAATTTCAAAATAATAGATTAAGTTTAATACTTCCAATAAGAAAAATAGTTTTCTGTATTTCAAAGCCAATTTAAATTGACTGAAGATGTTTTCGTTTTGGGATCACTAAAACAGTTGATTTTGGCGTCATTTTCAATCATCTGTCAAGTCAGATGTAATTCTCTTTATTAAAAAATATTTCAAAATAAAATATAATTTTCTGAAACATTATTTGAGGAATATCAACTAATTTAAAGTTTAATTAATCTGATATGAAATAAATATTACTTATTTTAAGTTTAAAATATGGTAGAAATGCATTTTTAACACGAAGGTAGTTGTATATATATAAGGAGTTGACAGCGTAACATCTTGACTCACAGGCGGAAGTTTATCTCATTTTTTCTACGGTAGATATATCTGTAAGAATTACTTGAGGAATATAACGTGAGCGCCTTTTTATATAATTTTTAACTACCCAGTAATCTTTAAAATTTTGGAAAATATTCTCCGTCATCCAATGTTTTATTGAATTTTAGGTACATTGGCTTTCAATTTACTATAGCTATCGTTCTTATTTTCTGATAATGCTGTCTATAGATATCCATATTTACAAAAGCCTATAAAAAAAACTATAGTTACTGCTCTTATTTTTGGAAAATGTTGTGTATGGATGTTCGTATTTACAAAAATCAGCATGTTTGTACACACACAAAAAAATTCAAAATTCTTTTTTAAAATGCTGGTGGGTGCTGAATTGTAGTAAGCTTTTCATTTATGATTAGTAGATATAGTTTTCGCTTCATAACAATATCACTTAACCACTACAAATAAATACAGAATTTAAATTTACTATAGTCGTCGCTCTTCTTTTCAGATAATATCGTGTCTGGATGTCAGTATTACAAAAATCGACAGACATGCAAAAAAAAAAATTATATTTCTTTTTAAAACATTGCGGTTTACCGAAAATCTGTCCTGAATCATAAAATAAAAAATTCAATAAAATTAGACATTATTTAATTAGAAAAACTTTTAATTGTTTTTTATGAATAAGATATGTTATGGATTCTTTTGTCTTAAGAAAATAAATTTTCTATAAATAATAATTTTTTACAAGAATTGATTTCATTTTTTTAAATTTTAATTAAGATAATTTATAATATTTTATATTTTTTTAATTTCTGTATTACGTTGTCCTCGTTAAGTGAGATAGCTATTAAGTAAAAACTATATTTACTAATCATAAATTTAATAAAACATTAGATTAGGGAGAATATTTTCCTAAATTTTAAGATTACTGAGTAGTTAAAAACTTATATAAAAAAGGGCTCTCATGTTATATTCCTCAAGTAATTTTTACAGATATATCCACCAGAGAAAAAAATGTGATAAACCTCCGCCTGTCAGTTAAGCTGTCAACTCCTTAAAGAAACAATTAGCTCAGTGTTAAAACTAGATTTCTGCCATATTTTAAACTAAAAGTAATATTTGTTTAAACTTTAAATCAGTAAATATTCCTCAAATACAGTTTCAGAAAATTATACGTTATTTTTTTAAATATTTTTTAATAAAGATAATTATATTTTGATGACTGATGGCTAAAAATGTTTAACGTTTTCAAATCGAAAACTCCTTCCAGTTATTTTAAATTAATTTGAAATACAGCAAAGAATTTTGCTTTTTAGAAATATTAAATTTTAATCTATTAGCTTAAATTAAAACTAAAATAAAATCTTCAAGAAAGAATTTTTATTATGAGTCTTACATGTAAAAAGGAGTAGATGTGGTGAAAAGACAAGGAATACCTGTCGCAGTTTACATTGAAACGTTAAAGAAACAGGGACGCTCAGCTTTAAAACTAAATGTTTGCACCCGACGTAACTAGATGTTTAATGGAGCCGATCGCATTCATTAGTTTTATTGCTTTTGTTTTTATTTTCATCGCTATTGTTTTTATTTATTCCACATTCCATTAAGAGTCAATTTGTGAGATCTAAAAGGTTTATGAAATTAGTACACTTTCAATACATTTCACTTAAATTAATTCCTCTTTTAATCAAAACTGCATTCTCTAAGTCATGGGCAGAGCAATAACATGGAATATATTGTCTGGGCTGAAGCTGTACAAACCTCACTTTCCAGCCATGACAGATTTCAAAAGTATCTTATGGATAACAGATTATTTTACACCTACAATCTCTTTCCCACAACCCGAACACCTCTAGCCGCCCGTTCTTCTAACGTTATTTCTATCGAAAATGTTCGAAAGAATAATATTTATTTGCTTCACCAGTTCAGACGTTTACAGTTAAACTCCTCTACGCCATCATCTACACCCGCTTCGTATTCCACTAATAATTAGCATGCAATCACAAGACATCGTGACCGAGGGTCTGAGTGCACTGACCTTGCTCAAACAGTTGATCCCACTAGATTATACTCTTTATTCAGGAAATTATGACTAAGGTTCACTCAGAATCGTCACTGTTTAATCCATAGTTGGGGCCTATGGATGTTAATAATCATGTGCCTGAGCACATGGATTATCTAGCCTCCCGAGCAGAATGGTATGCCCAGAAACGAATTGTCAGCTGCTATACATACATATATATATATATATATATATATATATATATATATATATATATATATATATATTCAAGAAAGACATTCGGATTACTAACACAAAAACAGAGAATGTCTCATATCGAGAATATTTAACATTGAAAAACATAAAGGAGAAAAAAATTAATTAATTTTAATAATATTTGGAAATCTCCACCCTTTACCTGAAGACGGTCGCGAGACCAGAAACACGTGTAGTAAAATTATGAAAAATAAAACATAATATTTTTTTTAAAATCCACATTACAACCAAAAACGTTTGCGGTTTCTCTCTTCATTTTAATATACACACTTTTCTCTCGTTGGAACCACTATACTTCCTTTTATATATATATATATATATATATATATATATATATATATATATATATATATATATATCGCCTGACGATTGCACTAGCATGAAACAGACTGTCGCCTCTAAGTGCTGACTTCCATGTCCACTTTTATATTTACACACGCTCTATCTCTGATATTGAGCACTTTACCCCATAAATATAGCACACTTTAAGACTATATATATATATATATATATATATATATATATATATATATATATAAAACCACACAGTTTTTAAATTTTGACAATTGGAAACGTTTATGAAAATAGATTTGCTTAGAAATATAAACGATAATGCATTTTGGCTTTTAAGGCTTCATCATTGTGTATGTGGATTTGTGTGCATGCTTATAAAATAGTAATTTCCCTAGGCTGTCGTATCTCGTGACTTTATTACACAGAAATCTTTTTCTTTCGTTTTCGGATCTGAGGAAGCCTTAAATGGCGTAATGCATTATCGAATATATTTCTAAACAAATCTATTTTCATGAACGTTTCCAACTGTCAAAATTTATATATATATATATATATATATATATATATATATATATATATTACTTGAACGTTATTTTTAGTGAATACCCATATTTAAGTAGACGTTCTTTTTATTTAGTAAACAGTATATTTAATTATCTTCGTCTACCGTCTACTATATTCGGGAAATCATATCAAAGAAAAATATTCGCTCTCCAGTAGGATTCGGACTTGCGTCCCTCTGGGCAGGAGAAACCGTCGTTAGATCCGATTTACTTCAGACCGTCTCGATCACGAAATACGTCAACAACCAAGAAAAGTTGAATAGTGCTTTATAAATATAAATGATTCTCAGACTCTCGAAACTCAGTGTCGTATCTTAACTCAAATAAAGCCATTTCTAAAGAAGTGGCGTCCTGGGTATGACAATTAACTACATCCGCGTCCCGGGTATGACGATAAACTACATCCGCGTCCTGGGTATGACGATAAACTACATCTGTGTCCTGGGTATGACGACAAACTACATCTGTGTCCTGGGTATGACGACAAACTACATCCGCGTCCTGGGTAAGACGATAAACTACATCCGCCTTCTGGGTATGACGATAAACTATATCCGCGTCCTGGGTATGACGATAAACAACATCCGCGTCCTGGGTAAGACGATAAACTACGTCCAACAGCAAGGCGTCTGATAATATGGTTTTAGAAAAAATAATGTTGCCAGCTGTACGTTTTTGAAAAAAAATAATATTACCAGCTATACGTTTTTGTAAAAATAATATTACCAGCTATATGTATTTGAAAAAAAAAATATTAACAGAAATGGATTTTTGACAAAACAAAAATATTACCAGGAAAAATATTACGGGCATTAAATGACCCATTGAGGTTGATATGCCGTAAAACAAAACAAACCAAACAAACAAATCTAAAGAAGTGATAGATTTTTATTACTTAGATTTTATTTTTGTGGATACCTATATTTGAGAATATATATGTGTGTGTGTGTGTGTGTGTGTGTGTGTGTGTGTGTGTGTGTGTGTGTGTGTGTGTGTGTGTGTTTAGGCAGCATATCTTCATTTATGCATGTTTGGTTGAATAATCTAGACATATTATGTCCATTTATTTTTATTTTAATCCTCTCAAATTCACGAATCATTTTCTTAGTGCTGTTATTAAACCGATCAAGAAAGACGCCGTCGTTTTGGTCATTTCTTTTATTGTCCCGAGTACTTTCAATTTCATCCAAGATCTTCTTCGGGTGTGAATTACAAAGACAAAAAATGAATGTAATTGATAACTGGCATTTTGTATATGCGCGTGAAACGCTCTCTGTTAGAGACTATTTCAAAATTAACGTTAAGAATATCTAAGGGAGGTAACTTCATTTATATTTTTGATTATTAATGTTCTAAAATACTCAACGTGCAATTTAAAAACTGTTTCACAATTTGAGCATCCTGGAAGATCGCTTTTAGAGGAATTATAAAACATTGTTGCTTTACTCATAATCAATCTTATTTAACGGCAGAAATGTGGTCCTACAGAAAGATACCGAAAATTCCAAGGATGGAGCGAGTAAGCAACAAGGAACCCTTAAAGAAAAAATGATCACAAAAAAGACACCTGAAATTTGTTTGTACACATGAGGAAGGAGGGCTTGGAAAACGTAACACTCACGTGACATATTGAGGGAAATAGAGATAGGGGAAGACAGTGAGGAAATCTACTTACGTCTCAGTGTCCTTAGTGCCATGCGTGGGGGGGGGGAATTATTATAAAACGCAAAAAAAATTATTCGTCGTAGAAAACTATTCATATCATTAAGAATTTCCTTTGGATTGGGTTTAACGAACGAATCTTCTTTATAAAATTTTTGCGGTGCTTTAGATGTGTGTCCGATTCTGTTGAAAATTACAATTTCCGAAAGTCCATCGGACGACCGGAACACTCGAAAACGCTGAATGCGAACGGAACGCAATCAAATGAAGTAGGCAGCGGGACGAGAATTAAAAAACCCAAAAAGGGCGGATTGTCCACGGTGTTAATGCCTATTACCACTGCCTGGGCATTAACTAAAACTCTAGAGTCTAATTTTGATGTAACCTACTCTCAGATATTTAGACAACATCCAACTAAATCACATCTCTATGGACCCATCCCTGCTATTTCTACAATCTCACTCGAATGCAGAATGCAGTTTGCAGGAGACTATCTGTGAGCAAAACAAGAAGACTCGAGTGATCTACTGCTCTGGGCGCCCAGCCATGGATCAATACGAATTGGCCGCCCAGCAACAGCCTACATTGGCCAGCTATGTTATAGCTCTCAAATGACTTTCCCCACCTTGGTGACCGTTGGCGTAAATATCCGAGCTAATTTGACCGATTAAAATAATAACGGACCGTCTGGAAAATAGCAACAATTCTGAAGACGACTGATGCCTATTCGACAACTTTTTCTTTATCTTTCGATTTTCTTTTTTTTTTCGAAACAATGCCTCACCCTGGTCTGTCAACGTCATTGCAGTTCTCCGTTACGCTACTTCTACTTCTGGATTTCCCAAAGTTAAAGTCGTTGTTGAAAGAAAGGTAATTTCATTTTTTTTTTTTTATTGATTTGTTTTTTTTACTGCTTATCAACATTTTTAAGGTTATTTAAAGACGAAGCATATTTTGGATTGTAAAAGATTTTTTGAGATAATAATGATTTTCTGATGCAAGTCTAATTGTTTAACCCATAGCGGGACAGAGAAAAGGTAAATTCATTCCCAAGGGCATTTGCCCGTGAGTGAATATAACTAACCAGACTAGAATTCGAACTCGGCTCTCCAATTTCTTATTCCATTACACCACTCGCACATCCAAGCTTACAGGACCTGGTACTCCTCAGCCGTCACCCATCTAAGTACTGACCAGGTTCTACGTTGCTTAACTTCGGTGATCGGAGGAGAACCGATGTTTCAACATGACATCGCCGAAAGCCGAAGGTAATTTCAGATCGTGGACGAGATTAAGTGGAACGTAACCAGACCGTTGATAGTACGTTGCCGAGTTTATTTAAAGGTGTAAAGAACTCTGAGATAAAATGTGTGAGTTGCCCATTTTTCATTACTAACAAATACAGCCGGTATATATATATATATATATATATATATATATATATATATATATATATATATATATATATATATATATATATATATATATATATATATATATATATATATATATATATATATATATATATATATATATATATATATATATATATATATATATATATATATATATATATTATGTTTAACGTTCTTTTTATAGATCCAATTCAAAAATATATGACGTCATTTGTTTACATTTGATACGCTAGAGCAGATATGAATAGATGAGATTCATGGAAGATTTAAGTTTAAAGATAGTAAAATCGACCTTGCTAACCAGACGCTCCTCTGTGGCCGAACGGTTAAGTCACATCACGCGAAATGATGGTTCTGTATAGGATACAGTTTCGATTCCTGTCGGAGAGCGAAAATTTTCTATGAAAATTTCTCGGACATTCAGGCCGGTAAATGTTATTTAATACTGTTTATTATAAAAACAAAGCATTTGCTTAAATACTTGTATCTATAAAAAGAACATTAAACATAATATATATAAATGTCTTTATATATATATGTATATATATACCGGGTGTTACAGCAGAATTGTGCCATTCGTGCAACAGCAAAATTGTGCAATTGTTAGATTAAGATTTGAATCGTTGTAATTTAGAAATGATTAAAGACATCTTACTGGAATTGTCCGAGGTTTTTATAACATTATTGGAATATACTTTGAACAATGTGAATGTATTTAGTTCTAAGTTGAACTGATGATCCCTCTTCCTGTTGTGACCTCCTGATCCAGTTTTCCTCTCTACTGTTCCCTCTTTTTTAAACTTATTCACAGTTCTCTTGATGGTTCTTGAATGAACTTTGAAAATGGAAGTCAGAGTATAAATGTTGATATCATTACTGAAGTCCTGAATGGTCGTAATATTCACTTCAAACTTTCTCCGCTTGCGTCCACATCACACACTCCATTCAGTAACTCTCTACATTGAGTGGTTCTTGGGGCTTTTATTTGGAGAGTTTAATTAAAAGAGAATTAAAACTGAGATGGACTTATGCTATTTTTCCAACAGCATTACTGGTACGAGGAGGTTTGAGTGTGGAATACGACTTGTTAAAAAAAATTCTTATTTATTTTATATACCGGGTGTAACAGCAAATTTGTCCAAATCGTGTAACAGCATGGGATAGTTATCCATCCACAAAATGTTTAATATCTAAAAAACAACAACCAAAAAACACTAAAATAATTGATTTTTTCCATGTTTTGAGATAAAACGTTTAGCCATCTTGACACCATTTGTCGTAAGAATTAATGAAAAACTTTTTGATTTATTCACTTAAAAAGGGAACAAAATCATTTTGTGTCAGCCCAACAATATATTTCCAACTGAGAAATGGTGAGAGGAAAAAAATCATTCAGACCTCCAGTAATGGTAGCAACATTCATACTCTGGCTTCCATCTTCAATGTCTATTCAAGAACCAACAAGGGAACGGTGAACAAGTCTAAAAAGAGGCAACAGTAGAGAGGAAAACTGAATCAGGGGGTCACAACAGGAAGAAGGATTATCATCTCAACTTAGAGCTAAAGAAATCAATTAGAAAAGATCCAACTCAATCCGTCAGACGTTTGGCACGTGAGAGAGGAGTTTCAGCTATGACAGTCAAAAGAGAAGTGAAAAAAGACTTGGAAATGAAACTGTACGTGAAACGTGTGAGGCACCTTGTTACTCTAGGACAGAAAGTTAGAAGGTTAGAGAGGGCGAGGATCATCTTGAACAAGGTGGAAAATTGTCCTGGAATAATATATACATATATTTGAACTTTATTTCAATATTTAATGAGCTTTCGATCTTTAGATATGATGAATTAATGATGAACATGTCATTTTCGTTTATGATCGATTTCATCACAAGACTTCTGTTAAGCTTGCAGAGTAATTATACATTCTTATTGATCAAAGTAGAGTCCAATAGTGTTATAAAAACCTCGGAGAATTTCAGTAAGATATCTTTAATCATTTCTAAGATACAACGCTTAATCTAACAAGTGGACAATTTTGTTGTTACACGATTTGGACAATTATGCTGTTACACCCGGTATATATATATATATATATATATATATATATATATATATATATATATATATATATATATATATGATGAAAATGTGGAAAAGACAAAGAAAAATCCGAATATGTGAGTTTACTGTTTTTTATTTTGTTTTTGTTTTTTGTTTTTTCTGTCAACGTCAGACGTTTCGGTCTAATAGACCATCTTCAGGACATGGTTAATGGAGACATATTTATATTAAATTTAAGTTAAATGTAGAGACGATATATACAGGACTAGTCAGAAACAGAAAAACTGAAATTCTAAAGTCAGGGTATTCTTTCTTGGATTCGGTTAATCGAATCCAAGAAAGAATACTGAATACTGATTCTGAAGATGGTCTATTAGACCGAAACGTCTGACGTTGACAGAAAAAACAAAAAAAATAAAAATAAAAAACAGTAAACTCACATATTCGGATTTTGCATTGTCTTTTCCACATTTTCATCATACCGTCGGATCTACATCCACATATTTGCTTACATATATATATATATATATATATATATATATATATATATATATATATATATATATATATACATATATATACATATGCATATACATATATATATATATAGAGAGAGAGAGAGAGAAAGACACAGAGAGAGAGAGACGGAGAGAGAGCGACAAAAGAGAGAGAGAAGAGAGAGCGGGAGAACACTTTCACCGGCAAAAGCCATCATGTCAACAATGTCATCATTATTGAGGAAACAATAAAAAAAGAAATTAGATTCTTGGATACGAAATAAATCTGACGTCGATTGATGTAAGGGGGTGGCTATCTTCGTGATAGTGTCGTGATCAGAGTAATTGTTATACGCCTGCTCATCCAATACAAGGCCCAAGAGACATTCAAGGTAGAGAGTTAGAGAATGAAGTTTTTGTAAGGGCAGTCAAAAAGGGAGCTAGAGGTGCATATTTTGAGGATATGTAGGATAGATAAGGGTTGACCCTGCACTTGAAGACCTTGAAGTTCGTAGTGATCGGGAAACCATTCTCTGAAAAGTCTGTCTCAGAGAGTAACAGTTCTGCGGAGGAAGGTTGTCTCATTAGAATTTCTTCATTACCAATGGAACGGAAATAAGGATGAGAATTGGATATTAAAAGAATGTAGCTCTTTGAATGTCTGCCATGAATATGGCTGTAGATTCGCGAGTGTCTAACAACGATTCCTTGTTGGAAATGAGTTGTAGCCGAGAGAGAGGATTCATGCCCCCACCCCCCAAGTCGCGTAACGATTCTGAAAGTTGTCAAAGTTGGAAGGCGAGGGTTCAGTAGCCCCAGACCAATTATAGTAGGAATAATCCACATGTAGTCTAATCTGGTTCATGATAATATATAAAATGGCAGAAGAAAGCAGGTACTTTCTGGAGTAGTGCAAGGAAGAACAGAGTTCGAATTCCAGCTGGATCCATTACATTCACTCACGTGCTAATACTCTTGGGAAAAGTATGAATCTTCTCTGGGTAAATAGTAGGACAGCCTTGGATGTCAACCGGTCTAGGAGAAGGTAACTCTGAATTCAAAAACTGTTTGGGTTCCGTCAAGCTATTTTGCCCAAGAAACACCACTTCTACTTAAGCTACAGTACATATGGTACGCCTACGACCCTACGCGATCCGGAGTGCACGATCGCGACAACCAAACGAGCCTTTTTCCAGCGTCTTTAGCGATGAATCGTATTCCATCCGAGGCCCAGTAGACGTCCATAGCGAGGAGCCTCCTGGGAGTTCAGATGTTCATCTCGATGGGATAAAATTTAGAATCTGTTTTTGAATGCTACGAGTCCCTTGACCTATGAGAGTTGGGTCAGTGGATAGATCAGCTGTCCTATTCTGGTCATCGAAATTTTCGGATAAAACGTGGTATCATTTGCATATATTTATTTATTAAAGATTTGAGAAATTTGCTTAGGCAGATCGTTAATATAAAAGGAGGACGCCTGCATTGGAGGACGCCTACATTGGGGGACGCCTACATTGGAGGACGCCTGCATTGGAGGACGCCTGCATTGTTCACATGGAGATCCTTGTGCATAATCCTGTTGAAAGTATTCAGAATTCTTTTTTGGTTTGGTAGTTATCAGTTTATGGCATTTTTGCGCTGCATGCAAGATATTGTCGTTTAACCTACTTTAAATCTAAACCTTTGGCAGCGACGTGGACCCACTGAGAAATCCAGCATTCACACTTTCTTCTTCTTCTCCTTCTTCTTCTTCTTCTTCTTCTTCTTCTTCTGCTGCTGCTGCTGCTACTGCTGCTGCTACTGCTGCTGCTACTGCTGCTGGTGCTGCTTTGTGATATTTTTATTCAGGACGTTGACGATCAAGGCTCTCCGCACTTTCCTGTCCTTTGTAGGTCTTAGTAAATTTTGTCTTTTTGTTATCTTTCCTAAATGCTGTTCTGCCAAATCACAAACTCGTTGTGTTTGCTATGCGCTGTTTTCATCTGACCTTCTTGTCTTCAATATGTCCTGTGAGTGTCAAACTTTCTAAGCTCTCTTTCCTCATAATAAGCCTTATAAATTTCAACTGTCGCTTTCTGACGTTAAACATAAGAACTTTTACGATAAATTTAGGGTACGCGTCTCATTTTTTCATTTTAATTCCAGATCATTAAAGTACCAGTTTTTTCTTCTACTCCTTGTGCCGTGTCTCCTAAAAACGTGGACGATCATGGCTCTCCACAACTTCCTGTCCTTTGTAGTTCTTACTGTTTGTCTTTTCCTCTTTTTCTTTCTCTCTCTCTCTCTCTCTCTCTTTCTCCCTCTCCCCCAATCCCTGACAACCATTTAGACAATCTCATTTACTAGATTATTCTGTGGTTTCCTCTGTCTCTCTTGCCTTCAACCTGTGTGTGTTAAATTTTCCAAGCCCATTTTCCTCCTTACGTACCCTAGAAATTTCAAATGTCTCTTTCTGATGTTTAAGTATGTTTCCTTTTGTTTTCATTTTCTCTAAAACAGCATCGTTGCTCACATGTTCAGTCCATGTCATTCTCATCATCCTTCTGTTGAACCAGATTTCTGTTGCTTCAAGTCTCTTCTTCATCTACATATGCTTTTAAATTTTATGCTGTGTTCAAATTTTGCATTGTTTTGGGGTTTGTTTTTTGAGGGTTTTTTTTTTTGCAATTCGTTCTAAAACACTTGTTATTTTGCTGAGGCTTTTAAATAAGTTCTTCGCTGTTAAAACTGATTGCGGAGGCGTCACATGTGGATTGTGGAGGCGTTTTCTGAACAAGACACTTGCAGATCTGTTAAGCTCTTCAGCAGTAATGTTCTCGTTATCAATACCAGTAAAACGTGAATATCATTCCCCGCAAATTCTTCAAATCCCACTTCCTGCATCTATTTGCAATAGTTTTTCTCACAAAGTAAGAGAGGAAGAAATCTTCTTTTTTTTTATAAGCAGTTTCAAGTTTAAAGCAAATAGAATCTTTGGTCGAAAATGAGGCAATATTAAACCTCGTTATAATGATTTATTTCGCAAATGATTAACTAAAACAACAAAATGGAATATATATATATATATATATATATATATATATATATATATATATATATATATATATATATATATATATATATATATATATATGCGTGCGTGTGGGTGGGTGTGAAGATGGTGAGACAAAGTGGAAAAGTTTTAAACAAAGACGCGTTTCGCCGGAGAAAAACTTATGGCATCATCAGTTCAACTAAAAGAAGAAAAACAAAACTTTTTTGTTAAGAGAGTATTGTTTGATGAGGATAAATTGGTTGTAAATCACATTATTTACTCTGACTTATCATGTCCATGATCTGGCTTGACATTTGAAGAGATTGTATTAGTA